>PVJC01025010.1:0-25074 GCA_004026665.1 Murina feae | reverse complement strand
GGATTCTATGATTGTTACATTATTGAAACATGTTTTGGAGCCTGCCCGCCAAGGGCCGAAAACAGTATCGCTTTCGCTCCTGCTGCAAGGGACGCTGCCTAAACGTTTACTCAGGTCCGTGAGTGGCGGCCGCCATGTTGGCTGGGCTAATTTGCATACAGCCGCTCTGATTGGCTGGTGGGCGTGGCTTACCCTGTCTTGGAGAAACGGTTAATTTTACTATTTCGCTTTTATTAGTTTAGATGGGTTTGCTAGCACTGCTATGGCAGGAGAAGGGGGTGGCTGCTGCCCAATTACTCCAGGTGGAGGTAAAAGTTCCCATTCTCCATGACGCTTCCATTGTCACCTAGGGGTGAGTGCACTTACTGCCAGGTAGAAGGAGAAGTGTCCCCTCCCTGTGTGGTCTCCACCAACATGGTAAGGAGTGTGTGTTTGCGTGCCTGTGTGGGGGGCAGCCGGCCTTAATGCCTTAACTCTAGCCAGTGAGGCAAGTCTTAACTTTCAGTGAAGCCTTTTCAAGTGCATGTATGTGGTCAGTCAAATCATAGTAGAATCCATATATGTCTTTACTTGAGGTTTTAAAAGCTTAGCCAAGCTGACACATGTGGGCACGTCAGGGATAAGTATCACATGGAAGACTGGACTTCTAGTAGAGGATAAGTAGGAGTCATGTATTCATACAGTATTAGATAAGTTAAAACCAAGTTTAATTCCCTGTTTGCTGTTGTGTTGATTTTGTAATAGAAAAATTAATACACATTCATTATTTAACATGTCAAGTAACACAGAAGTACGTATGAAAAAGTTAGTAATTTGTTACACTAGCACCTCTATAATCTTTGATTCCTTCCTCTGAGGTAGCTAATGTTAAAATTTTGTTGTTTATCATTCTTCACTTTTCTTTATACTCATAAATTCATACATATATGAGGTTAGTTTTCATTATTATTTTGTTTTGAATGAAAACTATATCATACTCGTATTACACCAAAATTAGCTTTCTGCACTCAACAGTACAACATAAGCATATTTGTGGGTATTTACATGATTTTAAAATGTAATTTTACTTTTATCAAAGCGAGATATTTATACATATTTTTTAAAAAATATTTTAATTGATTTTGTACAGAGAGGGAGGGAGAAGGATAGAGAGTTAGAAACATCAATGAGAGAGAAACATCCATCAGCTGCCTCCTGCACACTCCTCACTGGGGATGTGCCCGCAACCAAGGTACATTCCCTTGACCGGAATAGAACCTCGGACCTTTCAGTCTGCAGGCCAACGCTCTATCCACAGATCCAAACTGGTCAGGGCTATCCATAGTTTTAATAATAAATTAGCAAGACTAGTCTTAAAAGGAGGAATGGCACTCATTTGCCCCACTCCTTCCTGACTCCTTGATTCTCTCCTCAAAGAGATACACTTTGAACTCCTTAAACTGTCGCTTCTGGTATATACTACTACTAAATTACTAAACAACTTATTTCTACTATTCTTTGGTTAATCTATCTGTTTTAGAACATTTATTAACATTGTACTAAAAAGAGGATTTAGCTTTTTATCTAACGAGAAAGAGAGAGAGAATGAGAACATACATGGGTCTGTATCTAATTGATTAAATAAAAATTTAGTGTTTATATTTTTTGACTGTAAATAATCTTTACAGCAAATCATAAGATATATTAGGATCAAGTTTACTTTCTTGTACCTTTTATTGTTTTTCTTAAATTTGATAATTATCTTGTTTGTCTTTTTAATTTTACTTACCTATGCTGTAGTTTAAGTTACGCAATAAAATGCATCCATTCAAAGTGTCTGGTTCTGTGAGTTTTTGACAAGTGTGTACATCCAGGTAATCACCAGAACAATCAAGATATAGAATACTAGTGGCCCGGTGCACAAAATTCATGCACAGGGCGGGTGGGGGGGGGGTCCCTCAGCCCAGCCTGCACCCTCTACAATTGGGGACCCCTTGGGGGATGTCTGACTGCTGGTTTTGGTGTGGGATCGGGCCTAAACCAGCAGTTGGACATCCCTCTCACAATCTGGGACCGCTGGCTCCTAACTTCTCACCTGCCTGCCTGCCTGATCACCCTTAACTGCCCTCCCCTGCTGGCCTGATCTCGCCCCCAACTGACTTCCCCTGACAGCCTGATCTCACCCCCAATGACCCTCCCCTGCTGGCCTGGTCACCTTTAACTGCCTCTGCCTGCCTGATCACCCTTAACTGCCCTCCCCACCCCCGCTGGCCTGATCTCGCCCCCAACTGCCCTTCCCTACTGGCCTGATCACCCCTAACTGCTTC
Organism: Murina feae; assembly: GCA_004026665.1. Lineage (NCBI taxonomy): Eukaryota > Metazoa > Chordata > Mammalia > Chiroptera > Vespertilionidae > Murina > Murina feae. The sequence continues at coordinate 22,768 of PVJC01025010.1, read as the reverse complement.
TGCCTCAGCCCCCACCATGATGGCTTTGTCTGGAAGGAAGTTGGACATCCAGAAGATGGTCAGTTGACCCGGTCTAATTAGCATATTATCCTTTTATTAATATAGATAGAGTATATAGGATAGAATTGCTTAAATGAGGGTGGTGGGAGCCTTTTTCAGCAGGAGGAAATGCTCTTGGCAGACAAAAATACATAATCCCTATTTTTGGACTGATAGCCAGCCATATGCACTATACTGCTAAACCAGCCATTAAAAAATTGAACCACTTTCTTACACCTTACACCAAACAACTGTTGCCTTAAAACCCCTCCTCAGCCCCCACTTTAAGTTCTACCTTCGCAGTTCATTCATATTTGGTTCTGATTAGTTGGTTTCTATGCCAGTCTGTCAAAAGCTCTGCCTCCTAGGCAGCCATCTTGTGAGGGCATGAGGGTTAATTTGCATATTACCTCTTTGTTATATAGGATTTCCAAGGCCTCAAGAAATATCCAGTGTCCCTTCTTAGTTAATCCCCTTCACACTCTGTCTAAGGCAGCCTCTGATCTGATTTTTTTTTTACTACAAATTATGTTTACCTGTTCCAGAACTTCATGTAAATGGAATCATACAACATATACTTTTTATGTTGGTATCTTTCACTCAACATGTTATTGAGCTCCATTCATGCTGTTGTATTTGTTCTTTTCACTGCTGGCTGATATCCCACCATATAAATGTGCCACAAGTGTTTATTCATTCACGTATTGATGAGTGTTTAGATTCTTTTCAGTTTGGGCCTATTATGTTGAAGCTGTTATAAACATTTATATACAGGTCTTTGTGAAGACATGTGTTTTCATTTCTCTTGGGTGAGTATCTAGGAGGAGCATTGCTGGGGAATTTGGTAGGTATTGTGTTTAACTGTTTTCCAAAATGGTTATACCATTTTCATTCCCTCTAGTTCTGTAAGAGAATTCTAGTGGCTCACCAATATTTGGGGTTGTCAGCATTTTTAATTTTAGTCATATTAGTGCATATGTTGTCATGGCTCATTATCATTTTTTATTAATATACTTTATGTAGGTTTTCAGGAAAATTGAGTGGGAAGTACAGACTGTTCCCATATACCCTTTCCTCCAGTTTCCCCTATGATTAGCATCTGTTAATGTAATAGACTCATTACAGATGATGAGCCTATAATGATACATTATTATTGGCTAAAGTTCATAGTTTACATGAGATTTTCTCTTTGTGTTTTACATTCTTTGGATTTTAACAAATGTATAATGATATGTATCTACTATCATAGCATTATACAGAATAGTTTCACTGCCCTAAAATTCCCATGTGCTCCACCTCTTGATCTCTTCTCTTCTCCCTCACCTCTTTTCCCTTGGTAACTATTGATCTTTTTTTACTGTTTCCATACTTTTGCCTTTCCTGGAATATTATATATTTGGAATCATACAGTATGTAGCCTTTTCAGATTTTTTCACTTAGCAATATGCAGTTAAGGTTCCTCCAAAACTTTTTGTGGCTTATAGCTCATATTAGTGATGAATAATGCATGATTGTTAGTTGTGAATGTTTAGATTTTTTGCCCCTGACTTCAGAGTCCCTCAGAATTACTCCCCAGTTTTCCTGCTTTATCTCCAAGAAAACATCCTTGATCGCTGTCCTTTCAGTCCCCAGTCTGTACCTTCGACACTGATTCCAGAGTGTGGGGCCTGCAGCCTCCTGTTTGTCTTCCATGTCTGATGGAGGGCACATGCAGAGGATTATTTAGGATATACTGAGGACTCTTCTCACCACATGTCGTTAAAGAGCTAGACTGAGGCAAGAGCCCTAGGCAGCTTTCTTTTTTAATTTTTATCTTTCATTGGTTTCAGAGAAGAAGGGAAAGGGAAAGAGTATTGAAACATCAATGATGAGAGAACCCAGGCATGTACTCTTGACTGGAATTGAACCTGGGACCCTTCAGTCCATAGGCTGATGCTCTATCCACTGAGCCAAACCAATTAGGGCCCTGGGCAGATTTTATGAGAAAAAATGAAACACAATTTTAATTAGCATGGACTCATCTAGACCCTTTGGAAAGGCCCCATGTGGTCTTGGTCTCCTGTCTTCTTTCTCAGAGTCTGGCCTCTTTCTTCCCCTTTGTAGTGAATTGATGGAGCTTTTCTCTTCTGAAAAGAGAGCTTCACATACGAAAACCTCTGCTGGTTTCTTTCCAGGAATATTAGAATGTTTCATCCCTTACATTTTCTCCATAGAGTATACCAAAGGCTAAAGTTCACAGTTAGAAAATAATTTCTTTGTCTTGAGCAATACTTTTCAACCATGGGTGTCACTGAGGAAAAGCCGTGGGCTCCCTTGCAGAGATTCTGACTCATTAAGCCTGGGGTGGGGCCTTGGGATTTCTGTTTGTAGACGCTATTTACTTAATTCCAATGCATTTTCCCCATTGCGGACCACTGGTGATAGGCTATTGCTTTGAAATGCAGATAACTTTGGAAAAGGTAATATGTTAAGTGTCACACTCTCCTGGTCTCACAACGCCTTACATTCAGTTTGTTCTACAAGGTGTTATGGAGCTAACATAAAACAACAGAGTAATAAAGGTCTGCACTTAAAGAAAGAGGATGCATTTATTAGATGCTGACATCTTGTTTGTTAGTTTTACAAAAGGCGTACAACAAATATTACCCTTCCATTTAATTTACCAGGGGATTTATTTTAGTGTGATTTCAAAAACTATAACTATATGCAGTAAACTTCCCACTCCACTTGCTATCATGGAGACATGTTATTCCAAGATGTTAAAGCCCAAGATGACAATGTACATACCTACGTATAAGTAGAAAATAAAACCGGCAGAGAAACAGCTGGAGTTTTGTCCCTGTTCCAGAACTCTTGTGTGTTGTTCCCGTGTGGAAGTTGTCAGAATATCACATGGAGCAGAGTTAGAGGCCTTGCGGGAGGCTAAGTGAAGAAAGACTTGTGTGGGAAGAGCTTGATTATAGTCATTACAGATGGGGATATATTCATTCCCTCTGATTTTATTTCAGCCTCCACCATATCTTGCAGAAAAGTGCCAAACAATAACACTTTACAATACCTGAACTTAAAAAAATAATATTGTTCCTAATTTTGTTGTGTTGTCCTATTTCTCTGTGCTCAGAGCAGTGTTTGGCTGGTAGGATGATTTAAAACATGGATCCAGATACAGAAAGAGGTGGCCATTCATGGCGCTGGTTATGGTTCAGTGGCATGGATGGTAGAAGGAGGCAGACAGAGACAGGGCTGCATCTTGTATACTGATGGCCTGCTCCTGGGACAGTGAGCTCAGAGGGACTCCAGGCAGAAGGGCATTCACGTGTCCCAAGTGGGCTCTTGTCTTGCTTTTGGGTATATTTGGACTAGATGACCTCTGAAGTTCTTTCCAACCCTAAAGATACAGGTGAATCCTATTAACCCAAATTCCTCATCTTGATATTTGAAGCCATTTATCACTTAGTTACCTGACCATTATATCCCTTCTTCTCCCCAATATTATCTCCTCACTGGCAGCTCATTTCTGCTTCTGGACCTTCTCTCTTGCTTTCTCCCATGAATCCCACACCACTCCCTGCCCCCTATATAACCACACTGTGACCATGTGTAGGACCCGTCTCTCCTTTTCTTATCCTCATTCTGCCCAGGGAGATTAACTTTCTTCATCTTATCAGTGAGCTTTTTCTAATGATCTGAGCCTCCCTCTATAGCTTCCTTCTTTGAGATCCTCTTAGAACCATAGTGCATGACACAATAGAACACTTCACAAAGGCTATTGTTAAGGTGAGAGGCAGGAGAGCCTTCAGAGGTTGCAATTAAGGATCAGTGGATGGTGTGAGGGGACCAAGAACATGCAACATGGTGGGAGGGGAAGCAGGGTCCCCAAGACCCTCATCAAAGTGAAAATTTCTTGTGAGAAGAAACCTTATAATCCTCAACATTCCTTCTCAGTACTGGATGATCCATTATCTTACAGCATAAACAGACAAAACAAGGAAGGGAAGCTGTTCTGAGTGTGCAGTCAAGACTGTATTTTGAAAGTATGTAGTGACTGAAATCTCCAGAGATGAGCACACTCCTCTGAAGCCACATGCCACAGTTTGCATAGCAGTTTTTGTGTGTGCACTATTTTTGTCATTAAATTTGGTAAAGGATCTGGGAGTATGTTCTTTAAGGAGGGTGGTCTTAGTGAAAAAGGTTTTGATCAACTGAGTGTGGCCTTGAAAAGTAGAGACATTGTTCATCATCGTTCAGGGGCCATCATTCAGAGTCTGGAACAATTCCACTGTGGGCTATGAAGAAAATAAAACATGACAGGATAGAATGGCTTGACGATGTGCATTTGCCACTCTCTTAAAGTTTATGCAGGGAGACACAGAAGCCATGAGATTAGACATGGTTTTGGTTTTTGTCCCCATCCCCAGCATGCAGGAGATGCTCAGCAAATATTTGTGCAATGAATGAGTAGATGAATGAAAACACTAAAGCATATGCCAAGATTGGTCATTGCCAACATAGCTAAACTGTCCCTCCCTGTCCTGGGTGATGTCCTGACCTTCGGCTCATGGATAGAGATCTCTCCATTTAGACAAGGCCACACTGAACTCCATTTCAGGCTTCTCTGTGATTTGCAGAATTTGTAGCTAAGGTTCACCTTCCCACTGCCCCTGATTCCTTCCCTGTTTTACATGTGACTATTTTAGGGCATCAGAGAATGACGTTTTTGAGCAGAAACAGGAAGTATGAGGAGCCAGTCATGCAGAATCTGGAGATGAGACTTCCAGGCAGAGGGAATAGGCATGTGAAAGCTCTATGGAGGGAATAACCTTAGATTGTTGAAGAACAGGAAGCCCATGTGGCTGGAGCAGAGTGACTGGAGCGGCCAGAAAGGCTGGTAGGACCAGGTTAGGTGGGCCTTGCAGGCCATCCTAAGGAGACTGGATTGTGTCCTAATTGTATGGGCAGGTTATTGAGGGCTAATATCTGATGGTGCTTTACCAAATATTTGAACATCACAGCAACCTGCAGTAAGTCAGTTGATACAGTTATTCTCATTTTAGAGGTATAAATAAAAGCTCTGAGAGGTTTGAAGGCTGGAACCCAGATCTGCTGAAGGCTCATTGGGCAGTCTCATGCTTGGTCTAAGAAGTGGAGTGTTTCCCAATTTGTGGTTTTCCATAGTGAGGCCCCAAGAGGCTGATCCACAGAGAGTCAGTTGTACTCTGCTCTGATGAGTAAAAAGGCAGTAACAAATGTGTTAGAAGCTGAGCATGAGCAAAGAATCCATTTCTCTTTTTGTGATTGGTTCCATCCCTAGAATGCCATATTCTGTTTTGGCTGCCACATTTTGGGAGAATGCAAGGGAACTTGGAGAGGTGCCAAATAGGAACAACAAAATAGCTAAAAGGGTGCATTAGTGGTCTTATGGGAGAAAGTTAATGGAGTTGAGACGTTTGTCATTTTTTCCCATGAGAAGCAACAGTGAGAGGTGAGGCAACAATTCATCCTCAAATAACTGAGGTTTCTAGCTAGTGACTTCCATGTCCACAGAAGATTAAACTAGAGAAGGCAAACTTCAAGGTAGTGATATACATAGACCTAGTGGCATCATGAGGTCATGAACTACAAGCATCATTAGATACCTAAGCAGACCACTGAGAGCAATTGTAAAAACCTGGTCCCAAGGACTGTGTGAAAATCATTGTTGTTCTGAAAAGGTTAGGCAGGCTTTCATGGGGGCGGGGGGGGGGGGGCTCTGATCTTTTACATCTGTGAGCCTGTGATCTGAGTTGAAGTCTGCAAAAAAAGAATATTTCTCAGGTTTGGCAAAACCTAACCTTGGACAGGAGATATCTTCCTGGCCCTCAGTGGCTCTGTGGGAGCTGGAGGCAGTTGCAGCACTCTGATGAGTGTCTGGGGGGCTCTGGTATTCACTCGGAAGAGCTTTCTGTCTGTTCCTTGAGGATGACTTTCAACCCCATCACAGTTGGAAATAATTGTTTCCATGTTGCTGGGGCAATTCTCTGGCGGGTCCTTGTGTCCCTTTATCACCTGCACCTTATTCTCCTCAAGCTACACAGCATAGAATGTACAGTGACTCATTGGAAAAGAAAAAGTGAAACATAACCAAAAGAAACCAATCTACTTTGTCAAGAGACACTCCAACAGACAGATGCATTCATGTACCCCTTCAGCTGCTGTTTTACGCCATGAGACAGCCCCCCAGTGACCATCCTATTGTCACACTGATTGTCCTTCAGGCATTGGTTCTACAGTGACAGAACATGGGATGGGACATGTTGAGGCTCCTCACTTAGCTCAGTGTTGTGGGGAGTAAAGAACCCTGGTCCTCTGTCGAGCTGGTGCAGCTCATCCCATTTCTTCTGTAGATTCTGTACAAGAGACACTCGTCTCGGCCCTCCCAACCACCTGATCAACTTCCCCATTGAGAGTCACTGTGATTCTTGACTTTCTCACAACATTGTTTCACGTCCCTACGCCTGGGGTCTAGTGTAGTTGCTTTTCTTATAAGCTCATTCCCTGTCACTTTTCCAGCCTCTGAGAGGCAATATCTCAGGGTTCCCGGGGTGGGGGGGGGGGCTCACCATAACATGAGTCAGACATTTGAAGTTCATGGTGGTGGCCAGGATTCTAGCCATGTACAGTGGGGCTTGCTTGGGTGACAGCATAAGCAGGAGAATAGGATTTGTTTCGTTCAAATGTTCATTAGTTCATTCAGATTTGTATTTGATTTAATTCTCACCATGATCTTATAAAGGGCATATTACATACACTTTTCACCCATGAGAAACCAGGCTGAGAGGGGCTGAGTATTTTGTTTAAATTTATGCGGCCAATAGATAGATGTTGGAGTAAGAATTTGAACCCAGCTTCCTCTAACGTCGAGGCTCTTTCTCTTGTTCCACAGTGATGTTCAGTTCAAAATCTTGATTCTGCTAGTCACTGCTTTCAGCACCAATCAGAGCACAGCTCACACCTTCTCAGAATACTGGGAAAGTCTCCTCTGTGCTCAGATGTTCTTAATAAGTACTGTGAGCACTAACTCAAGAGGTATCTGAAAAGCAGCTAAATAACACAACCGTACTTTATTTTTAAAGAGCACTTGGAAAATTATATTCCTAAAATTCAACAACTGTGTGTATCTCTCTTTAGCATATTCTCACCTCTACAATGTCATGTGTTGGTTTTTAACTCTGAAAGGAGAAAGTCAATCTCCTCAGCATTAGATGTCCCTTCTGCCCATTAAAGATGGCATTTGCATCTTTCTTTTTGAAAACATAGGATGTTAGTTTCCTTCTTAGTGTCAGCATTGGCCAACCTGGGTGTGGAGGTAGGTGGTGGAAATGCTAATACCGTGGAAGGTCCAGGAAAAGCCCAGTGTTGATGCAGCTGGACTTGCTGAAATACAGGTGCCTTCATTGGGGGGGGGGGGACAAACAAGTCAGTAGCATAAAATCATGCAAATGTTATTAGTCCTTTTTATTCTTGGAAGAAACAGTCTAGTACAGAACATGGTTAGGAGTTAGCAGTAAAGCATCCTCGCTCCTTTCCCCTCTCTGAGCTGCGGTGCTATATTAAGGCGTATCACTGGGATGGTAACACCAAACATATGGTAGAAGAGGGAAGAAAACACATTCTTTCTCTAGTTTGACATGCAAATAAGAGGGGAAACATTGCGAAGGCACAAGCTGGCTTCTAATCTTAGAGAGCAGAGGGAGGCCACCCCAGGACCCCAACCTGGGAGCCTCATAATATCCCCCACCTCCTCACTGCCATCCCTTCTCCTGACCTGGGCCCTGTGACCAGGAGCAGCAGACTGGCAGGGGAGAGGGCAGGGGTTGCCAAAGTCCTTTGGTGAGAAGGGTCTCAGAGTTTTCAGGAGCCACCCTCTTTTTTTCTCTCTTTCCATCTCTTCATGTCCTCCCCATCTCAACACACATACACCCTCATTGATTGACTATGAAGGGGTGGGGATTGATGAAGGCTAAGCTCCCAGCCAATTCAGTTTTTCCCATCACAGATCCAAAGCTTTCACCACATGGCCTTCCTCGGACTGACTTTTAATGGCTCTGCATTACCATCAGGGTAAAGTCCCAACTCTCCTGGTCTGTTTGCGCTCCATGATCTATCCCTTGGTCTTGCCTTTGCCCCTCCACATCCTCCCAGCCTTCCCAGTCCCCACCCCAACCTTTTGTAACCCACAAGGCCAAACCCCATGTTGGTCCCACTGCCCACTTTCTGCCACCACAGGCCTTTGGCAAAGGCCATTCTCTGTTTGGAAGATGCCTTCGTCCTTGACTGTACCCTCACCCCCTTTGCTTGTATAAACCCTATTGTCCCCCATCTGCCTCATTCTTTTCCTTCAGGAAACCTTCTCTGAGTTTCTAAACCTGGTCAGGCTCTCCTCTGATGGGATCCCATAACCTCCATGTTAACACACAACACACAATAGCCTGCTTCCTGGGTCCCCTCAGACAGCCTGAGGGGTGTAGTCATGGTCACATCCTCAGAGCCCAGTAAATGTCTGCCCAAGGAATGGGTGACCTGCATCCTGCGCTTGGCTGCACAGCCCTCCCTACCTGTGCCTCATTTTGTATTATCAAGTCTGAAAGAGCAAGAATCGTGACCTTCGTCTGCTATAGTAGAAAAATCCTCCCTGGAGACACCTTCTGTGGCCACTGTCATCTCCATTGCTGGCCCTCTACTTCCTTCCGAGTGTTTATTACAGTCAGAAACTATCTTATCATCTGTTGTCTTTCCTCTGGACCTTCCTCTCCACCAGGGCAAACTCACCCCTCTGAGCCCTCCAGCTCTGGCATGTAGCTCCTCGATGGGCGTGCAAGTGCTCAGTCTCTATCTGCTGAATATGTGAGTTCCTTCATTTTGATGATGGAGATATACAGGACGTTTGGCATGAGAAAGAGAAAGCCCTCGTTCTCTTTTTTGCCTTGCAAATATGGAGAAAAAGCTTTTCAAGAGGTCAGATCAGAACCAGAAAGGGCTTTCAGGGTTAGTTCAGTCAGCGCATCCTCCCCCTCCAGTGAAACCTCAGCAGAGTCCTCATCTCCATTTCTCTAGGGCACATGCATGTGAAATTTGTCTCAAAGGAGCTCTGATGTGTATTGACTTTTTAATCAGCATGTTGGGGTTCAGTGCCCATCTGTTTATTGTTTGCTTAGTTACACGGACTTGTGTACTGTTGCCTTCATTACCAGATCATTTAGGCTCTAAGGTACTTTCATCACAATGCTACCCAGAGGAGGATTATCATTTAACAATCAAATGACTTGTGATGTACATTCCTTATTGGGAGAGTCTACCCGTATCCCTGTGTTCAATTGGAGACGTCTGTTCCCAGAAAAATGCTTGGGTGGGTGGACTGAACTAACTGATGACTTCTGATAGCACTGTCCCTCAAACGCTGCGGCTTCTATGAGAGGGAGAAACCCTGTGAAACGCCCCTTTTGGATGAGAGAACCCGACAGATGTCCTTATTATTCCACAGAACAGCTCCTTCCTCTCTCCCTCTCATGGAGAAGTCTGTGTTCCTAGACCCAGCACTTCCTGCTCCTAGAAAACTCTTCATTTTCTTTGCTCCTGAGAATGTTTCTTCCAATTTGGGATTTTGTTTGCTGTCAGCTTGCCTCACCCCATTTAATTAGGCAAGGCTTTGCCAACGTTACAGGTTCTGCCAGCAGGGTGGTGGGAAGTGAAAGGATTTCAGCCAGGAAAATCCTAGCTCCACGGTTCTCAGCAGGTTAAGGAGCCCCACTGTTGCCCTCGCTGTGGAAACGGAACTGTGCGCTGTCTCACATATGCTAGCACAGGGCTTTGCACATGTTAGGTTCTCAGTAAATGCATGTTGTACTAGTGGCATTGAGCCTCATTTGAGGATCTTATTTGCAAGCCTATTGGACAAAGCAGCTATGACATTTCAGAAATAAGTGGTACTTTATTTTCTCTGTGGAAACCATGAGGATTTGAGACATTAATAAACAGATTAAAAACATCTTTTGTGTGTGAGATGTAATCAGGCTATTTGCATCTCTCTGTAATGGGTAAAAAAAAAAACACTGAGCACATTTTTACACATTCTTAGAGAATATTCCTGACCAGTGAGCTGTGCACTGTGCCGTGTGCACACTGCATCCGCGATTGCTGGGGACAGGTGTGTGTGTGTGTGTGTGTGTGTGTGTCTTCCAGCACACTCTATAAATACAATCATTTTCTCAATGTGTGGTGATTTGGAAAAGAAGCAGAATCTGCTCTACACTGCATATTCTATATAAATTCTTTTAAATTGATATTAAGGAATAATTTATCAATCATTATAGATGGCCTTTGGTTTAAAATAGTTTTTCCCATCAATATATTGTACTTAAAATTTTTTTTCAATTACAGTTTACATTCAATTTTAATCTCTATTAGGTTCAGGTATACACATAGTAGTTATATATAATGGCATCATACATTATTACAATACTAGTGGCCCAGTGCACAAATTCCTGCACATTTAAAGGGAATTAATTAGAAGGAATATTTTAATATCACTATTTTCCAAGTCCTGGGTGTGGGTATCTGGCTCCCTCTTCCCTCTTGTCAGAGTCTAATGGTGCCCACAGGGACACAGCATCAAAGCTAGCACCCCATGGGGCTGCGGGACTCCCCTGAGTCCTGGAGAACTGCAGCCCCACAGGCGGTGCCCCAGGAGACATGGGTCTGGTGAGGGGGATGAGAGTGGTGGCCTGATTCTAAGAAAACCACCCTGGGCCTCCCTGGGTTACCTCTGGATTCCCCCCTGAAAAGGACCAGAGGCATCAGGGCTGAGTGCAGAGCCAGTGTCTGCAGTGGTGGAAGAAGCTGTCATGGCTGGCTCTTTGCCTATCGTGGCAGCAGGACTGCGGCAAACAGCAGAACATGCCTTGGTGGGAATGTATCAAATGAGCTGGTTAGGGGCTATTTTAGAACGTGGCTGCCTGGCTACCAGGTTCCACATTCGGTTGGGCTCTATCATCAGGAAGTGAGATCACTGCTCTTGTCAGGAAATGAAATCACTGCTCTTGTGTGGGGAGAAGCTCAGGGGAGAGGACCAGGCAGTGACCAGGGAGGTTTTCTGTCATGTTCATACCCCAGGTCAAGGCTGGGGGGTGAACGTGGAGTGCAGGCAGTTCCTGCTACCCCAGGTTTATCCCACCCTGGAGCTGAATATCATTTCCCCCGGGTGGAGGTGGAGTCGGGGGGGGGGGTGCCCTTTGCCCTGATGTTTAGCCAACGGGGCTGTGGGACTCCCCCGAGTCCTGGAGTTCTGCCCTGCAGCCAGCACCCCGCGGGATTCCCCTGATGCACCTCCTGGTCAACTTCCTTCCAGCGCCCTCATGCACACAGCGTCAAGCCCAGCCCCATCCACCTGTACACCTGCTGTGTGCACAGCCATCTTGTGATGGTGTGAGGGCATCATGGCGTGACAGCATGAGGACCAAGTAGGCTTTTACTATTAAAATTATTGACTGTATTCACTGTGCTGTATTTTACATCCCTGTGGCGATTTTGATAACACTTTAGACCTTTGAAAAAGTAAGTGGATAGTTAAATAATAGAAACATGTGAACCTATGTAAACCCATGACTATAGCAAGTCAGTTGATTCTGGGAAAATTCTAAAACATCATGTAAGAGTTGGGTTGGGAACACCTTAAGAAAAGAAAGCAGGAATCACTTTGAGGCAGCAAAATTTTGAGGGAATTTTAAGTGAAATTTTGCCACTGATGAAATTGCATGTGCTCTGAGACACTGTGCCTCACAGTGTGTTGTAATTATTTACTGGCCCATTGATGGACTAGACTGTGATTTCCTTGAGGACAGGGCTGAGAGTCATTTAGTTTAGCACTTGCAGGGCCTGACATATTATAAGTGTTCAATACGTGGCTGTTGAATGAGTTAATGAGTATCTCTGTAGGAGAGATAGAAGAGTATGAATTCCCCCCTGGCCAGTGTGGCTCAGTTGGTTGGGCATCCCAGTTAAGGCACATGTCTAGGTTTTGGGCTCAATCCCTGTTAGGGAGTGTGCAGAAAGCATGATCGATGTTTCATGTTCACAGTGATATTTTTCTCTCTCTTCCTTTCCCTTCCTTTTTCTCTAAAAATCAATTAAAAAAGAACAGAAAAGAAAAATCTGAACTCCATAATACCACACTTACATGGTCGATGACTGAGTGCACATGACCAGGGGCTGGTTGATCAGTAAATCTGTGTAAACCTGAAAGGCAATTTCTAGGGATTTTCCCCAGGACAAGCTCAGAACATATTCTTTTCAGAAATGAAATAGAAAAATAGCTTGAATGAAGACATGGAAGGCATGCTTATTAAATTTAAGTATGGCCAGAAGCTAAGTTAAAAAATAATTCTACCAATAATAGAGAACACAATAAATTAGATTTACCCTAACACTAGTTTTCCTCTTTTTTTTTTTTGTTTAACCACCCACTGTCTTTATTTATTTTAGGGTTTCTAGTTATGATTGGATCTTGACAATAGAAAAGAATGCTCTATGGTAATTTTCAGTGGCTATAGGGGAATATTCTTTGAAAAAATTTAAGAGTATGTCCTAATATATTTGAGGTATGATATAAAAAAAGATGAGGAGTCAAAAGTAGTCTTGGAAGAGTAAGCTCCATCACTTTTTTTTTTCTAAAATGGCTGTAAAAACTAAGGATGAGTTAATTTATCCTCCTGGCAAGACTATATTTTCTTCTGAGTGAGCTTGTCTTCTTGGGTTACAAAGGTGCCCCCTCTCACCCAGTTGTCCCTTCCCCTAGAGCTGCCTGAGTAAAACCAACAGGACAGAGTTACCTCTGAATTTCCTAACAAAAATGAATTTCTCTTTTTCCGTTAGTGTGAGTCAAAAAATAAATATAAGCCAAAGGATTGTGCCAAGTGACTAAACCTTGACATGAAAATTGATTTTTTTGTGACAAATCAGAAATCTCAACATCTTAATATGCCATCGAATTTATTATTTTCTTACCCAGAGCTTTGCCGTTCCTGGAACCTCCATGACAGTTCTCCTCAGAAGCTGGCTTGTCTTAGTTCCTCCTTGGAGGAGGCTCTCCCTCCGGCTCAGTCTCCTTCCCTTTCTCTCAGAGTTCCTGGCTCTTCTCAGCCATCTGGGCGTTGGCGCTTCCCCTGGATTTGGGAACCTCAACTGTGCAGTCTTCCCTTTGCCTCTGAAGGGCTCTTGGCCTTTTGTATTAAATTACACATTTTTGTTACTGGCAGTATAATCTCTGATTCATATCTTGTGTAACTCCACAGAGAAATGGCTTCCTGCATTATTCTTTCATAAGTCATTACAAGTTAAAATTAAGCTAGTGTTAATATTCCTATAAGGCTGCATTCAGTGGATCTCTTCTTTATCTCTGAAAAAATGTGTGTCCAATTGCTTGCAGAGAAATTGCATGTTAGGATTAGATTTCCAATATGCATGAACCCAAGTGGGATTGTTTGCAGTTTAGATAATCTTCACAAATGGCTTAAATCTATCCCTTTTCTTCAGCAAGGCTGTCATTTTCTTAGCATCTGACCTTTACCACGTGTCTTGGGTCTCTCAGAATCATTCCAAAGTTCTCATCCTCTTCTGTCTCCCAAGGGCTTTTCACATTTTAAGTGTTTGACCATTTTCATGAAATGTATGAGGAGCAATTAACATTTCCCCCCACTTTCTGTTTGATAAGAACAATCAGCTATCAAACTACTTTTAGTCAGAATTAATAATCCTATATAATAAAAGGCTAATATACAAATAGACCAAATGGTGGAACAACTGGAACAACCAAACAACCAGTCACTGTTACATGCACTGACCACCATGGGGTGTGTGTAGAACATGGTAGGCGTTGGCCACAGCAGGATGGTGGAGCAGGTGAGCAGGGGTGCCAGGCCAAGGCAGGGTGCCTGTCGTTGTCATTGGGGCAAGCCTCTGGTGGTTACTGAAAATTCTTTGCTCCCACATGCCATGGTCCCACCTGGTGCTCATACTTGCTGCCTGCACTGGTCCCACTTGCACCCACAGCTGGCACCAGAGCCGCCATTTGCACCTGCTGCCAGAGCCCGGCGCTGGTCCCAATCACTCAGCTCCATCAGCAGATGCGAGCAGCAGTTGCTGGCCCTGATAGTCCCTGAGGGCTTCTCCACCTCCCCCTATTCCTGAGGGGCAATCAGGGAATTGCCCCTTTCGTGCCTGCTGCTGGCACTGGCTCCAATCGCTCCATGCTGTTGGGGTGTGAGCAGGGCCAGTGTGGTCAGCAGGTGGGAGCGGTAGCAGCGAGAGCAGGGCTGCCAGCAGACAGGGTACTGGGGCATGGCAGGAGGGGCATGGTGGGGACACGGATGGTGGACTGAGACCCACCCCTGTGCCTACTGCAGCCTTGCGGCCCACAGTTCCTTTCAAGGTACATGAATTTGTGTGCTGGGCCCCTAGAAATGATAATGACATACTCATTTTTGAGTTAGTACTGTCATTTTAAAATTTATTTCTAACCCCTAGACATGGAATATACCTCTATTTTTGTTTACACTTACCGAGCCACTTAGAAACATAAAACTTCTTCACTTGTCTGACCATCTGTATCATTATTAGGATGCGTCTGACTGAAAGCAATAGAAAACAAAACTCAAGTTGACTTATTCAAGGAGGGAATTTGGTTGATATGCCTCATCCTCCAAAGATAGGTAGATTGACATTTGTTTTGATTCAGCAAAACAATACCAAAATCAAGACCTTGGTTTCTATTTTCCGCTCCACAGCTTCATTCTATAGTTAGTTTCTTCTTCTGATCACAGGAGGCTGCCAGCAACTTCTAGAACAACTGCTTATTTGTCAAACCTGAGCCAAAAGCCCTAGTCTTACTGCCAAGGGTAGAGTTAACTTCTCCCAAGGCACAGCTGTGTGTGAGTGATGTGGACCAAGGGAACTTACTGAAGGAAGGGGTTTCGTGGCTCATCAGAGACAACCTTGTATCCATCACACTGAGGGTCTAAAAAGTAATTTATGAGCAGTTCATCTAAAAATGCTGCCTATGTTGTAAATGTAAGTATATGTTAAAGTTAATTTGTCCTCTTTTATCATGAGGCTATCTGACTTTATTTAAATCATTTTTATATTATTGAAAAAATTTCTGTAATTTCTCACACATGCCTAGCTTTTTAAGGAATAACTGAAAGATGGTAAATAACTTCTGTTTAGTATCTTCCTCTAACAGAAAACAAGTTTCACCCTGGCCTATTTGGCTCGGTGGATAGAAGGGTCCCAGGTTCAATTCCAGTCAAGGTCACAGCCTGGTTGCTGGCTCAATCCCCAGTAGGGGCCGTGCAGGAAGCAGCTGATTAATGATATTCCTCACTCACAGGTGTTTCTCTTTTTCTATCCCTCTCCCTTCCTCTCTCTCTAAAAATCAATTAAAAAAATCTTTAAAAAATTCTGTGAGAAAAATTAGTTTATTTTGTTAATTATTTTTATCCAGAAACTGGACAAAAACTCAAGTCTTAGTATGAGAGATGATTTCTGTAGTGTAAAGCATTCTTGTAATTGATTTTACAAGATTTTTTTAAAGACTGTTCAAATAGTAATTTTTTAAAATATCAGTGAGAATTTTTTATATTCTTTCATTTTATCAGTTCATAGCTTTTTCCTGTCTGACTTGTGTAGCTCTAAAGAACCATCTCTGGCCATAATTACAAATAAAGTACCAGAAATTTGAAAAAATCTTACAAAATGAATGTTGTTATAATGCTACATAAATAGTAAAATTTCTCTTTCTTTAGAAAAATTTGTCAGTCTTAAATAAGAGAAATACACCCATACTTTCATTTCAAAGATGATTACTGTAGTAGAAAGAAGTGAGCTTATGAATGATATGGTTGAAGGTTTGAATCCAGGATGTGCCATGTAACTAATTTTGGGCCATCTACCCTCTTGAATTTCAGCTTCCTTTTCTTATACAATAAGGATAGTAGGCCCCTCCCTTCACATTTTTCAGTTATTCAAATAAGCTATTACAGTTAAATGTGATTAGCCCAGTGTCTGGACATAAAAAGTTCTAAGTTTGTGATAGTTATTAAAAATATATCAAGTCCAGGAAGTGCAGAGAATCCCAAACAAAAGGAATCCAAGGAGGACCACACCAAGACACATCATAATTAAAATGCCAAGGGCGAAAGACAAGGAGAGAATCTTAAAAGCTGCAAGAGAAAAGCAGTCAGTTACCTACAAGGGAGTACCCATACGACTGTCAGCTGATTTCTCAACAGAAACTTTGCAGGCCAGAAGGGAGTGGCAAGAAATATTCAAAGTGATGAATAGCAAGAACCTACAGCCAAGATTACTTTACCCAGCAAAGCTATCATTCAGAATTGAAGGTCAGACAAAGAGCTTCACAGACAAGAAAAAGCTAAAAGAGTTCATCACCACCCAACCAGTATTATATGAAATGCTGAAAGATATCCTTTCAGAAGAGGAAGAAGAAGAAAAAGTAAAGATAAAAATTATGGACAAATACATATCTATCAACAAGTGAACCTAAAAATCAAGTGAATAAAAAAAATCTGATGAACAGAATAAACTGGTGAATAGACTAGAATCAGGGAATAAAAAGGGAGTGGACTGACAATTCTCAGGGGAAAAGGGGTATTAGGGATGTGGGAAGAGACTTGATAAAAATTGGATGAGGACAGTGAGGGGGGGGGATAAGGCAGAGGGTGGAGTGGGAACTGGGAGGAGGGGAGCTATGGGGAGGGAAGGGGGAACAACTGTAATAATATGAACAAAAAGATTTAAAAAATATATGAGATGGATTAAGAAAAGAAATATCAAAATCCAACTGGAATGTGGGAAATTGTTACTTTTACACTTTTGAAATCCTATCTTCTTTGTCGATTTGAATTCTTTTACTTTAGAGATATAATAACAGTTTCCTTTAAAGTTTTCTGTATGCCCATGCTTAGTAGAAAAGCTATCTCTGTAAAAATGTATGTGCATATCTACACATAAGAATAGATATGAGCCAAGGAGACTGACTTTCACTGTGGCGGATTCTGTAGAAGTACAAGCAGATGCATTCTGAATGGACACAAGGAGCTCTTGGTTCACTGCATCCACTCTAGCCCTCTGCCCTTCTGTGCTGGGGGTGGTGTCCCAGGGCCAAGAAAATGTTCCCTCCCATTGTGTGTGCCCTTCACTTTGACTCCAGAAAGCATTGCCATGACACCACCTTGAGAAAAGTCCAAGAATTCAAAATTCAAACCTGGTAGGTGGTAGAACGTACTTTATTTAAGAGTCTGTTATTTTGACTTGTTAACATTTAACAAATAGTCTATATATATATATATTTATTCAGCAAAATGGCTTTATTTGGGAAGAAGAGCGCATTACAATTAAGGGCATGTAGTCTGAGGGCAAACCCTGAATAAAGAGAAACAAGGAGAGGAAGGCTCTTTTATGAACTTGGGAGGGGCTGTTGTAAGCATAGTCCATTGCAGGAAACTGACAGTTTTAAGAGTAGAAGCTTCTCATTGCCTAGTCATGGCAGTCTCCCATTAACTGAGCTGTTGCTGGGCAAGGAACAGTCTTTTCTTCCTTCTACTGAGGTAATAAAAGAATGTCATTTCCTGCCAGAGATGCAAGTACACCTCTTCCTATTAGGGTCAGTAATTTGCACTCAGTGACATAGTGACAAGTTCTGTCTTCTAACTTCACAAGTCTACTTTTTCTTGTTATTCCTCACTTGATATTTTTCCATTGATTTTTAAAGAAAATAGAAAGGAGGGGGACAGACACAGAGAAAAACATCGTTATGAGAGAGACACATTGTTTGCTTTCTACGTGTGCCCTGACTGTGGTTGTGGATTGAGCCTACAACCAAGGTACATGCCCTTGACTGGAATCAAACCCAGGACCCTACAGTCCAAGGGCCAATGCTCTATCCATGGAACCAGACTGGCTAGGGCAGAGGTTCTCAATCTCCTGGCCCTTTAAATACAGTTCCTCATGTTGTGACCCAACCATAAATTATTTTCGTTGCTACTTCATAACTGTAATGTTGCTATTGTTATGAATCATAATGTAAATATCTGATATGCAGGGTGGTCTTAGGCGACCCCTGTGAAAGGATCGTTTGACCATCAAAGGGGTTGTGACCCACAGGTAGAGAACCGCTGGGCTAGGGGCTCACAAGTCTATTTTAAATAAGGTTTCTGTTTAATTTTTACAGATTTATAATTTCATCTATACAAACTTATTTCTTCATCCTATATAATAAAAGCCTAATATGCTAAGTATCCAGTCATCTGGTAGTCCGTTCAACCTATCAAAGCATAATATGCTACTGATATGCTAAGGCTGCTTAACCACTCACTGTGATATGCACTGACCACCAGAAGGCAGATAGTTGATTGATTAACCAGTCACTATGATGTGCACTAACCACCAGGGGCAGGTGCTTTGACTGGTTAGCTTGTTGTTGGGCTGATTGGTACTGAGCAAGATGGGCCAGACACACCCTGGAGCCCTCCCGTGGTCCCTCCCCAACCGGCCAAACTCCTGAATCCATCCCTGACCCTGATTGTACACCAGTAAGGTTCCTTGGCCTGGCCTATGCTTTCTCGCAATCCGGGACCCCTTGGGTGATGTCAGAGAGCCAGTTTCGGCCCCATCCCTCTCAACGCAGGAACTGCCCCCCGGTAGTCAGTATGCTCTCACAGGAGGAGCACTGCTCAGCCAGAAGCTGGGCTCATGGCTGGTGAGCTCAGCGGTGGTGGCGGGAGCCTCTCCTGCCTCCGTGGTAGTGCTAGGGATGTCCAACTGATGGCTTAGGCCTGCTCCCCCCAGTAAGTGGGCTTAAGCCAGCAGTCAGAAATCCCCTGAGGGCTCCCAGGCTATGAGAGGGTGCAGGCCGGGCTGAGGGACCCCCCCCTCTCCACTGAGTGCATGAATTTCACGCACCAGGCCTGTAGTAAAATATAAAGAAATTGAGTTCTACAACATACTGTTATTATAACCAGCTGAGATTTTGTGGTAGTCACTTAATTTTCCTATCTGTAAATGGAGGCCTGACAAGAACATTGGTTCCCAAATTTGACTAGTCCTCAGAATTGCCAGAAACTTAAAAAAATATACATGATTCGCAGGTTCCATCAATCTAGTAATGACGTTTTAAAAGGATTGGGAAGAGTTGGCAATGTGTATGCTTTAAATATGGCATGGGGATCTTGGCTATCAGTTGGCATTCACTACCTCTCCACTAGATGGACTTGATTGTTATCCTCTTTATTTAATCTTCACTTCAAAGAGTCTTTCCAGTGTATCTGGAGATGAGGAGCTAGTGTTAACTGGGAAATACTTGGACTATTCAGTCTCTCTCAAGTTCTGTGCTTTGCCAAGTTCAAACACACACTAATACAGAGAGGTAGCCATGAAGTCCACTGCCTTGACTTCCATTCTTTGTTATCATTAGGTACTGAGTTTAAATGATAGCTAAGGAGAGAGCAGATAGATATGTCTCTGACAGGACAGAGAGGTCGGACTGACAAATGGCCAGCGGCCGCATGCTAGGAGCCCACGGAAACTTGGGTGGGTTTCTGCATTGTCAGAAATTCCACCAAGTAGCTGCCACTTTCTCTACTCCAAGTGCTTGTGATTGATAAAAATGAAAAGATCTTTCCAATACATACAGTGTAGTTTCTGAAGACAAGAAATATTCAGTCAGTAGCAGTCCAATTCTGGAGATATAGGAAAACTCTGAAGAATAAAACCCCACAAAATGAGAGATGCTATCTTTTCTCACAATTCCCTTTGGAGGTAATAAACTATTATTGAAAAGAGTTATGAACTTGCTGTTTCCCCATCACTACCTATTAAAAGCTCCTGCGTTAGTCTTAATGCTCAAGGAAATGTAGACATTTGCACTATAGTCAAATTGAGTTTTCTACTTGTTCATAACATAAGACAGTGATTTTCAACAAGTGCTTCAAGAATTTTTAAAACATGCAATACCTGACCCATTTTCCTTTTGATTGTCAAATAAAAGGAAATGACAACAGCCAACACAACAATAGCCACCCAGTGTGAATGAATCAAATTATACCTTTTATTTTTGGTCAGTTTGGCAAAAAATACATTTTTTTGTGTGCTGCAAAATTTTAGCAATTAGTTTACATGTGCCAAGAGATGAAAAAGGTTTACAACTGCTGAAGTAAGAAAAAAGTGGTTATGAATTTTATACTTGGGAAATTAAAAGGGGAGTAAATGTTTAAAATTGCACCGTTAGTAGGGGAGAGAGAGTTAGGGCCTTGAGCACAGTGTAAGGAACTACTTCACATTGCTCAATTTAATTCACTTTTTTTAGAGCTGGGATTTACATTTGCATACTGCTTCATAGTTCCTTTAGTATAAAACATACACTGCTGAACTTGGCCTGCAACAGAGCCTCTCATAACATTCCCCAGTTTACCCTCATTGATTTGTCCCCCTGAGCCCCATCCACTTGAGTATTCTGTGTCCCAACACAGCACACCTCACTCTTCTGTTTTTGCAAATGCTGTTTCCTCTCTCTGGCGGTTCTTTTCCTTGTCTTTCTATGCCTGCCTGACTTGCCAACACTTAGCGCGTTCTGGGCAGAGCGAGACTTGGAGCAGGCTGTGCTCCCGGAGCCCGTGCCCTGCTCCCTGGCAGGGTGTTGGTTGTGCTGTATCATGATGTTTATGTAGAAAGCTGTCTTCCCACACTGGCCAGGGATCCACCTGGTCCCCTTGGTTTCAGGGACTGTGTTTTATTTATCTTTCTATCCCATGTCTGACACTCATAGGTACTCTCTCGATGTTTAGTGAAGTCTGAGTCTGTGAGTTTACGCAAGCTCTCTTCAAATAATGTACGCGATGCTTTTCCAAGGGCTCTGTCTGTAGTAAGCTTTGAGAAAGAGGTGACATGAGAGGTCACATTTTTCCCCATCCCCTCCCCTTCTTCCTCCACCTGCTTTCATCTGCAGTGCAGTTGGTGGCATTTTGTGTAGCCTTCCACCATGATGTCTAACGGGCTGTCTTATTTAGCGGAACTGCTCTGTGTTTATTTCTCAAACCACATTAGACCTTCAGTTACTAAGTCCACCACCAGTCCCATTCCTCACCTCCCAAGAAAAAATGAGAGAGAAGATGAAAGAGGAAAAATCACCAGATGGTTCATCTAATGCCACACCCTTACTGCAAGATCCTAGGACTAGCAGTTTTCATTCCCACATTAGTTTTCCTCCCTCTAAGACTCTTGCACTAACCAGCACAGTCCACACAGGGGCTTTGGCTGCCTTCTGATTTTGCATCATGAGACTGAGAACAATCCTAACTCCGTTTTGTGCCTTATTTGGCACCTGCTTTGCTCCTTCCTCTACCCAGGCCCTTGTGCTCTGTTTCCTTACCTCTCAAGTGTTCTTGGCATCCTTTCCTGGAGATCAATCATCCTGCCGATTTTTCTGCCTGCAGAGTGTGTAACACAGTGTTGGCTACCCCAGCCTCTTGTGACACAGCAGCTCCAGTGCTGTGGACCCAGCCACTGTGTAACTGTAGACTGGGCTTAAGGAGAGTGGCCCCTAGCTTGTATGTATGTATTATGTATGTATGGGGATATGCATGCGCATGTGTATATGTATGTGAATATGTGTATGTATGTGGTTACATTCATACATGTGTGTATGTACAAGGTAGGGCAAAAGTAGGTTTATAGTTGTGAGTATGCAAAACACAGAGTTCTTGTTTTTTTATTTATTTATCATTGTATTATTTTTCTTTTTTTAAATTTTTTAAAAATTATTATTACATAAAGCTTTACAAAGATTTGTACATATATCTCTTTTCCCCCCTGCCCTTCCTCCTGCCTCCCCTACCCCCCAGTGTTTTGTGTCCATTGGTTATGCTTAAATGCATGCATAAAAGTCCCATGACTGATCTGTTACCACCCCCCTCCCCGCCCCAATGTCCCTGTCCTTGTTGCTGTAATTTGACAGTCTGTTTGATGTTGCTCTGCCTCTGAATCTATTTTTGTTCACCAGTTTATAATGGTTATTATTATCCATAGATGAGTGAGGACATGTGGTATTTTTCTTTCATTGACTGGCTTATTTCACTTAGCATTATGTTCTTCAGCTCCATCCATATGCCTGCAAATGCTAAGAACTCCTTCCTTTTTACAGCAGCATAGTATTCCATTGTGTAGATGTACCACAGTTTTCTAATCCATTCATCTGTTGATGGGCACTTAGGCTGTTTCCAAATTTTTGCTATGGTAAATTGTGCTACTATGAACATGGGGATGCATATGTCCTTTCTGATTGGCATTTCTGGATTCTTAGGATATATTCCCAGAAGTGGGATCACAGGGTCAAAAGGGAGATCCATGTTTAATTTTTTGAGGAAACTGCATACTGTTCTCCACAGTGGCTGCACCAGTCTGCATTCCCACCAGCAGTGCATGAGGGTTCCTTTTTCTCTGCATCCTCTCCAGCACTTGTCGTTTGTTGATTTGTTGATGATAGCCATTCTGACAGGTGTGAGATGGTACCTCATTGTTGTTTTGATTTGCATCTCTTGGATGATTAGTGACTTTGAGCATGTTTTCATATGTCTCTTGGCTTTCTGAATGTCCTCTTTTGAAAAGTGTCTGTTTAGGTCCTTTGCCC
>PVJC01025009.1:0-25087 GCA_004026665.1 Murina feae | reverse complement strand
ATAAAGGAAAGAAGGAATGTGGGAAGGGAAGGAGGGTAGTAGAAAAATGGGAAGAATGATGATGGAACAGAAGTAGGAAATAAGGAGGAAAGAAAAGTTTATAAATGATGAGTCAGTAGGAAAAGTGTTACATAAAGGAGAAAAATTGTGTGAGAGGAAGAAGCCAATAAGGAAGTCAAATACAATTGTGCGTGAAGGGATAAGATTTAAAAAGAAAGTTAATAGGGCTGACCAGGCCAGCAGGAGAGCAGTTAGGGGGATCAGGCAGGCAGGCAGGGTGGTTAGGGCAGGCAGGCAGGTTAGTAGTTAAAAATCAGAGGTCCTGGATTGTGAGAGTCCCCAAGAACTCTATATTGGAGAGGGTGCAGGCCGGGTTGAGGGACTGCCTCCCCCCCCCCCCCGCTCCCTGTGCACGAATTTAGTGCACCAGGCCCCTAGTGTAGACATATGGATCAAGGAAATGGAATTGAGAATTCAGAATCTATAAACCTATAGATCTCTTTCAACAACAGTTCCATCTTTCAATGGAAGAAGGCATAGTCCCTTCAACAAATGTAGCTTCTGGAAACAACTGGATGGCTTCAAGAATAAAAATAAAGAAAAACAACAAGCATTGGTGAGAATGGAGAAACTGAAACCCTCGAATTTTAGGTGGAAATGTAAAATGGTCAGTGACTGGAAAATAGTCTAAAAATTTTTCATGATGTTAAACAAAGATTACCAGATTAGCTAGCAATCCCACCCCTAGGTATAAACCCAAAACTATTTATAACAAGTACTCCAACCAATATCTGTTCATAGCAGCACTATTTGCAATAGACAAAATACCCCAAATGTCTATCAACTGACTGATGGATAAACAATGAACAATACATCTGCATAATGGAATATTATCTGGCCATAACAAAGGAATGTATTCTACATGCTACATATGAACAAACATTAATTAACATTATGCTAAGTGAAAAATGTGTGATGCACTCAACTGTATATTGTATGGTTTCACTTATATGAAATATCAAGAAAAGAAGAAATTATAGAGAGAAATATAGATCTGTGGTTGTCTGGGGCTGGAGAGGAGAGGAAATGAAGAGTGACGACTTAATGAGTATGCGATTCCATTTGGGGTGATGACAATGTCTTGGAACTAGATAGTGGTGTGGACACACAACCCTGTGGATATGGGAAATGCCACTGACTGGTATTCTTTAAAATAGTTTAAATGCTCATTTTTATTTTAGAGGTATTTTATCACAATAAAAAGCCATAACCCCCTACTGTGGTGTTCTTAGACATTATAACTTTCTTAAACCATTCATACTTTACTATAATTATGTTTTATAAAACCACATTTGCAGAAATATAAAGTCAAATATTTTTGAATATACAAATCCTATTTGTGTTTTTCAATAACTCTGAGGTAGAAAGGAACAAATCTGGGGGATAGTTAAGTCTTTTTATCTGAAGGATATTCATTTTTATTTTAACCCTCCGTGCTAAAATTATATATAATTAGCTCCAAGGATGACCAGTGAGAATAGTTTGTAATTCATAGGTATAGTTTCAGGTCACATGGAATGATTCAATAGAGCCGCCCTGTCATCACCTGGATATCACTTCTTACAGTTTTCAACTCAGCCTCAAAAAAACACACAAGCCCTGACCGGTTTGGCTCAGTGGATAGAGCGTTGGCCTGTGGACTGAAGGGTCCCAGGTTCAATTCTGGTCAAGGGCATGTACCTTGGTTGCAGGCACATCCCCACTAGGTGTGCAAGAGGCAGCTGATCGATGTTTCTATCTCATCAATGTTTTTAACTCTCTATCCCTCTCCCTTCCACTCTGTAAAAAACCAATAAAATATATTTTAAAAACACACACAAAATAAAAAAGAAGGATCTATTACCTTTTGAGACAGCATGGAGGGATCTGGAGGCTGTTATGTTAAGCAAAATAAGCCTTTTCAGAGAAAGACAAGGATCATATGATCTCACTCACATGTGAAATCCAAAGAACAAAATAAATTAATGAACAAAATAGACCCAGAGACATAGAAACATACATGGAACAGACTATCGAATCTCAGAGGGAAGGTAGGAGGGGTGGATGGGTGGGTAAGAAGAGATCAACCAAAGAACTTACATGCATATTTACATAACTCATGAACACAGACAATAGTGTGGGGAAGCCTGGGGAGGGAGGCAAGTGGGACTAGAAAGGGTCAGCAGAGACATCTGTAATACTTTCAACAATAAAGATAAATTAAAAATAAGGTAAAATAAATAAAAGCATATTTTAAAAACACACAGACATGCTTAGTTGTACTTGGCCCTACTATTTCCAAGTTTCTATTTCAAGCACTCCCTTTCCTTTTGAGTCTTATGAAATCAGTACATTCTTCTCTTTTATACTCAGACAAATGCCCTATTAAGCATTTATAACTGTTGTCCCCAAAAAGGCCCATGTAGAAAAATATGTACCTTGTGACACATTAAGGCAGACAGATAAATGCTGCCTTTCATAAAACTATCCATTCCAATTTTAATATTTGCCAGAGGCCTCGGCATTCAGCAAAATCAGGGGCGCCCTCCCGTTCCAGGCTGCTCATGACCATAGAAACTGCCAAAAATTCTATTAGTTAGTCTTCACATGAAAAAAAAAAAACCTACAAATGCAAAATCAACATTATTTAATATTCTTACATGTTAAATACTTTAAGTAAGAAAATTTCAATTTATTTATTAAACATTTTTTAAAATCCAGTATTATGCACACCAAGTTTTGCTAATAAATATCAAATACTTCAGTCACAGAGGTGCTGAGGACATTTCTGTCTCATGGAAAATCAAGGAAAGATAAGGCATGATGGATGTCATTGTTTATAGAGTATAAAGAAATCTTTTCCTAGTGCCCAAGTCTGGTTTAGCTTCAATCTATACTGAGCTTTTAGATGTGATTCCTCATGTTCTTTGTTTAAAAACTCCTGATTAAATTGGAAGAGAAGGTCAAAAAAAGTCAGAGGCAAAGGTAAAATGAGTCAGGCTGCAGGGATCTGTTAATATATTGTAATTAGGGGCCCGGTGCACAAAAATTTGTGCACTTGGGGTGGGGGGTTCCTCAGCCCAGCCTGCCCCCTCTCACAGTCCGGGACCCCTCAGTGGATGTCTTACTGATGGCCACAGTCTGGCATCGGAGACTCAGAGCAGGTGCTGTGTAGGTGTGTGTGTGCCCACACATGTGCGTGTATTTGTGTGTGTCCACTGGGGGCCTGTCCCCAGCTGCATTGTCCTCAGAGCAGGCACTCCATGTGTGTGTGTGTGTGTATATGAGTGTGTGTGTCCCTGCCTGGGACCTGCCTCTAGCTGCATAGGAGGCTTGGAGCAGGTGCCCCATGTATGTGTGTATGTTTGTCTCTGTGTCTGTCTCCTGGGGGCATAGTGCCAGGCACACTGTGGAGACTTGGAGAAGGCACCCCTCTGTATTGATTTCTCAGGCTCCTGGCCTCACCTGTGTGTTGTTCTCTCCCTTGAGCTGTGGCCGGAGCTGGGTGCTGCCTGCCCCCCACACTTGCCTACTCCTACATCACCAAATCACAGTGGTGATTAAGGAGCAGGCCCTGATGCTTGCTGCCTGGCGGCTGTACATGCTTGCTGGCAATACAATAATGGTTGCTGGAGCAAGGCCCTGCTACTTGGCCCTACTCCTGGCCCTGCCCCTGCGTCCCTGCTGGCAACACAGATCCGGGTGGTGGCCAGGAGCAAGGCCCTGATGCCTGTCCCTGGCGTTTGGAGCCTGCTCAAACCCCATCACCACTGCTTCCTGTCCCTGTGAGGGTGCCTGCTCAAACTCCATTGCTGATGCGCTTGTCCTATGCTCATTCCTGCTCAAACCCCATTGCTGCTGCTTCCTGTCCCTGTGCTTGTTCCTGCTCAAATCGATGGCCGCTGCTTCCTGTCCCTGTGCTCATTCCTGCTCAAACCCGATCACTGTTCCTGCTCAAATCGATGGCTACTGCTTCCTTTCCCTGTGCTCGTTCCCGCTCAAATGCCATTGCTGCTGCTTTCCCTCCCTGTGCTCGTTCCTTGAGTGCCTGCCTCGAGATCCATCGCTTTCCAGCCTCCAGCCGGCTCACTCCTCTCGCCCTGTGGCTGCCGCCTGGATCCCGGGGCAGTGGTCTTCTGTCTGCCCTGCTGGACCTTGGTGCGAGGCCTCCGCCATCTTGGCTGGGCTAATTTGCATACCTTCATTCTGATTGGCTGGGGGCATGGCTTACCCCGTCCCGAAGAAATGGTTAATTTTAATATTACGCTTTTATTAGATTAGATTGGAAGGGGTGCCTTTCAATGAAGTTAGAGACACTAAAAATCAATCTGCATGTGTCCTAAAAGGGGTACTTCTTGTGCTGTCACCTAGTCTGCCTCTCAAGCAAGGCCCTGCCCCGTGTGGAGTGTGCTTCCCTAAAAGTTCAGAAACGTGACAGCGGTAATAGTCTCAGTTCCTTTTCTAGTCTATTTCTGTTTATTAAATAGGAAACCAGATACCAGTGTGGACTGCAAAAGTCACCTTGCTTCAAGCAAGCAAATAAACATACAAAAGATAGGCTTGACTAGAAACTGTAATGATTAAGCAAATGACAAAAATTACTGAGTAAGTGCATCCTCCATACCTTTGGACTCAGTGACATAAATCCTTATTTTAAAAGAAACAATAACCACAATGACCAAATGATCTGTACTCTGTGTCTCTCCTCCCCTCCTCCCTCTCTGTTTTTCTATACTACTAAGATCAGACCGCACTGGTTTTCTGGTTTTCCTCCTTACTTAAAATAATGTAATCTAATAGGCAAAAGATTGGCAGACAATATGAAGTAGGACTTTTCTGCAAGCAATAATGAAGTAGAGTCAAAACACTACCCTGTGTCTCACACTTTCTTAGATTACTGCTCAACAGTTATCTGAAAACTAGTGTCCAAATGCACAGATTCATGTACACTGAAAGGAAATTAGAAGAAATATTTTAATATTGCTATTTGACCTTTCTCTATAACGGAAGTGTCAACCAAATTCACAATCGACAATGACAGATAGAAACACATACGTTTCTAAGCTTTCTAGATCTCCATTTTCCGACTAATGAAAAGAAAATAGGATTCTACCAAGTCTCCTATCTACCTACTCCAGGACGTCTGTGAGGATCAAATGAGATCAGGCAGGAGAAAATGCTTCACAAACATTTAGTTAAAGTATAAAATGTTTGCACCTGGCTATAAAGCAAGTCGTGTTCCTGGGCAGAAGAAACTGCAAGGAGGCTAGGTGCTAGGGAGAGGAAGCCAGATGTTACTACCTAACGTCATTACCCAGAACCCACAGCAACCATTTCCAGGCTGGGCTGGGCTGTGGGCCACATTTTGTGCCATGGGGACTCAGTAGCATTGGCAGCAATTTGGTGGGCAGTCCCTCCGGGGTGGTAGCAGGGCCTGTGTCCCACTTGTGGGAAGCCAAGTGTTGCTTTGTCGGCATCAGGTCCACAGTGCTGTTTCTTTGTAAATGGCCAGTGCACATCATGGCAGCTCCTGCACTGAATGTCTGCCCCCTGGTGGTCTGTGTGTGTCATAGTGACCGATCTAACGGTCAGAGGGACGCTTAGCATATAAGCCTTTTATATATGTAGATATGTAGAAAACAGAACTATGTCAATATTTTGCACATCTACATGTTGTAAACATTAAAAATTAACTCTAATTTAGATATTATAAAAGCAAATTTAAAATCCTGTATAAATAATGCATTACTTACTATCTTGCCATGTTTAACTAATCAGGATTTACAATTATAAAAAGAATTATAATTTTACAAACTAATGAGAATGGTGAGTCAAGACATATAAAATGCTTGGTAGTGATTGCAGCATTAATCCTTAGCAATATGAAAAACTATTATACCTGAACCGAGACAACCTTTTCAGGAATGTGTCCTTTGGGCTATGATTTATCTGTTAGATGGTGTTTTGTTTTTTAAACACAGAAAAAATTTCAAGAAAATGTTTCTATCTTTTCAGGAGCATGGTCTATTACAAATATTACTATGCTAAACACAGAAGTGGAATGACTTGACATTTGGTCACAGTGTTAGGCAAATCTGTAAATCTGAGAATTGCTGCCAACTTTAAGATAGGAATTTAGTCATTAAATATTATTTATCCTATTTTAGGGAAACTTTGATCTTATGAAATCAGTTAAACACTTAACTATATTTAAGTGCATTTTTACATTAAGTTTATTGATCCAGCTGCCACCTGATTAATGGCATGAAATAAAACTCCCTATGATTTCAGTGCCCCTCCTGCCCTGCAGCACTCTCATCACTTCCATGACTATGAGCAGCATACTGGGGCCACACCACCCAGAGGAACTCACAGAAGTCCACAGGTGGAGGGAAGGTGTACTTTAAAAAGTACCTGTAAGAAAATCTGACACAACCCTTTGCCCTTTCCCTACATTAACTCAATAAAAAAAATCATTACTACAAATTGATTTATTTTTCCCCAAAATTAGCCCACTATTCATTTGTGAAGTAATCCTATCTCATTTTTCTTAGATTCTCTATCATAGAGTCACTCCTAACAAATACCATTTTATCATTGCTTAAAAATACTTCAGGATTTCTGCCTGACAATTGTAGTGCTCATCATTGCTTCAAATTTTTGTCTGATTAATTTAATCCTTAGCTCCTAAGGTTATGAAAAAATTTCATTTTTCTACTAAAGTAGAACCTTGTGTTTTCAAGTCATCAAAGATTTTTAGATTATCACATACCTAAGGTTATAAAAAAAGGGGTTTGTAATAAAATTTCTCTAGCGATTACATACATGAAATAAAAAAAAACATTTAAGCCCCAAACTAAGAAGAAGATAATATTTTTATTTGTATTGGATCAAAAAGACTTAGCAACTTTAAAATATTTAATACATTGGAAGCTATAGTCTAGAGTACAGCTGACAGTGAAGATAGGCAACTATAGAAGATTAAGGGATTAAAGAATTAAAAGGAAATACACAAGTGACATCCCTACAGGATTAAGAGACTGAGATGACAACAAGGAAGCAACAAGATGTAGCAAAAGAGGAAATATAAATAGTACAGCAGTTGAGCTCAGTGATAGAACTGCCAGATTATACCAGAGAGAAGATGAAGAAATGGATGTTCCATCAGCAAGTCCAATCAGAAATTATAAGTCAAGAATGAAAGACGGCTTTAAGGTAAAGCCTTTCACATACAAAAGCTAAAATGCATATGGAATTTTATAGAATGATTAGAGGCCCAGTGCACAAAATTGTGTACTCAGTGGGGGACCCCTCAGCCCCCCTGGACCCTCTTGCAGTCCAGGAGCGCTTGAGGGATGTTCAACTGACAGCTTAGGACCATGCCCTGCGGCCTAAACTGCCAGTCAGACATTCTTGGCACTGCCACGGAAGTGGGAGAGGCTCCTGCCATCGCTGCTGTGCTCACCAGCTGTGAGCCCAGCTTCTGGTGCACTAACCACAAGAGGGTAGCTCCTACATTGAGTGTCTGCCCCCTGATGGTCACTGCACATCGTAGTGACCAATCATTCCACTGTCCAGTCAATTTGCATATTAGCCTTTTATTATGTAAGATTATGGGAGTGTATGTGTGTGTATAAGAGAGAACCAGTATTTTGTGCTAATACCATTACCTGAATTTTACTGATTATAATTTACCTGATTACCAGAGCCATCAGATCAGGAAGTTTAATTTAAAAATTGGTGTTGTTGCATACAACAAAGTCTACATGTTGTATACATGTGTAATATTCTAGTATAATCTAACTTGTCCATTCTTTAGAAAAATTTTTAATTTTTTTTCTCCCACAGAGGTTTTTGTTTACTCTCCCAACTTAATGAAACAAAGAGTATCTTCCAGCTGCTATTTCTCCAAGTAGGATCTTTAAACAAATAATTAAGGTAAAATGAGGACATTAGGCTGGGCCGAGTCCAATCAGACTGATGTCCTTCTAAGAGAAAGGGATTAGAACACAGATTCAAATGGAAGGAAGGGTGACTGTGTGAAAACGCAGAAAGGTGACCATCTGCCAGCCAAAGAGACAGGCTTCAAAAGAAAGCAGACCTGCTGACATCTTGATCTTGAATTTCTAGCCTTCAGAATTGTGAGGAAATAAATCTCTGTTGAGCGACAAGCCTGTGGTAGTTCGTTATGGCAGCCTTAGCGAACTAAGACAACTGCAGTCGGTCACACAAGCCTCGCGTTCTGAAGGCTCTTCCAGGCTCCTCTGGATCTTTCCCTTTTTTCCCTTGCAGGCATTTCCCAGAAAAATTCTGGCACATCTAATCTTATTTTGGCATCTGCTTTGCTGTGAACCCAAAGTAACATAGGCTCCTTGAAATGAGAAATCAACCAAAATACACCTGCTATGGACGGGATTGTGTAATCCCAAAATTCACCTGTAAAAGTCCTAATACTCAATGTGACCATATTTGGAGATAGGACCTTTTTTAGGAGGTGATAAAGATTAAGGAAGGTCATAAGAGTGGGACCCCAATCAATAGGGCTGGTATCCTTATAGGAAGAGACTTCAGAGAGCTCTGGTGTAGAGGACGTGAGAGATGGTTGCTGTCTGCAAGCCAGAAAGAGGCCTCACCAGAAACCGATCTTGCTGAAACCTTGATGTAGGGCTTCTGGTTTCCAGAACTATGAGAAAATTAATTTCTGTTGAAGCATTTTGTTATGGCAGCCCAAACAGAAGAACATAACACCTTTCCTGCTTAAGACTATCCCACAAGGTAAAAAAAAAAAAAAAAAATCCTCCACAAATTGTACCTTGTTGTCATCCAGTTCGCACCCTTCCTGTGTTTTGGAAGAAGGCAATCCATCCTAACTTCTCCAGAGTTTCCAAATGCATAAAGCATGTTACTCCCTGTCATTTTTCCAACTTGAAAAGGAAATTCGGAGCATAAACACAAAGGCCCTAAATTCTCAGGTTTAACTTTAAGCCTTATCTTTTTAAAATTCAAATTAAACATAAAATTGTGTTTGTAATCTTCATTTTATTAAATCAAGAAGGTAATCTTGTTTTCTTATAGAATTAGTTTAAAATGAGAATGAAATCAAGGCAATTATAAAATCTTTGTTGCCCAGGGTATTTGAAAATGGCTTCTAGAACCACTCAGCTGGAGTGAGCTGGAATTATGGTTTCTAAATCATGCACCAATTCTGCATGAAGCAGCTCATTTATCAGACACATTTCTTGCTTGTAGATGCTTCCTGTGAGAGTTTGGTCATGGATTATGATGTACGGTAGTTCCTTTTTTCATATGTGCACACATTGTTAAATATATCAGAATGATCTGTGTTTCTTATATTCAGAGGCTACTAGAGTGCAAGGAGGAAGAAAAGGAAAGGAAGTTTCTACTATGACTTTACCACAAACCAGCAACTCTACTTAGGACAGAAAGTTACTAAAGACATAATCCTGTCCCAAGTTGTACAATGTAGGAAAGATAAGACATTTGTATTAGGAATTATATTCAAAGGCAGATATGAATAAAGAATAGACCCATGAGTAAAATGCTTATAAGAGTACAGAGAAGGAGTATTCTTCTTTCAGTTTAGGAAATCAGGAAGATTCCTGAAGGACAAACTATTTAATTCAGGCCTTGAAGGATGAATAGTCTATAGACATTTTTAGATGAAGATAAGGATAAGAAATGGAGTGAGGAAACAGAGAGGACAGGAAGCCAGCTTTTATAGTCAAAGCATGGCAACATTTCTATCAGACCAAATTCATCATGTTCATAGGGATGATTGTGACATTTGAGACAGGGCAATGTCTCAAATGAACTAAAGAATGTAACAAACATGCCTGGGTAAGAACCCGAGAACCATTAGAATAAATCCCCAGCATGCATCAGAATCACCTGGAGAGATTGTTAGAGCCCCGATTCCCAGGCTCACTCCCAGAGTTTCTGATTCAGCAGGTATGGGGTGTGGCCCAGGAATCTGAATTTCCAATCAACAACCAAGTGACGGCAATACTGCTCTCCTGGTATCATTGTCTATGATGCACAAAATAGAGAGAAAATAATTTTGGAATATTAAAATTATGGAGAGCCATAAATGACAACTAAGTTGTAGGAAGAATAAGTATCTGAAGACAAATGTCTAACTACCTTGCTACTATTCCATTCAAAACTCAAAGAGAGAGAAACAAAAGCAGCTGCATGGCTTTAGGAATCTCTTATGACCCTCATGCAGGAGGGTCAGAGAGAGCCCCTCTAGTTGTGTGACATTGGAACAGAAAGAGGTAAATGAATGAGCCTTGCAGAATACAGATAAAATGTCAAAGACTGTGAGACAAGATAAAGAGAAGCATTTTTGAGAAAAGGAAAGAAAGCCAGAGGGGCTCAGGAAGAGCATCTGAGAAGGAGCATGGAAGAAAGTAAGATCAGATGATTGGCTGGAGTAGGGTCTCAGTGTCCGTGACTAGGGCTTCAGATACCATTCCCAGAGAGCCAAAATGATGCAGGGGGTAAGGTTAGGAGTGGGGTGATGTTGCAGGAGACTGCTTCCACTAAACAGGCAGGAGATGGTGATGGCTTAGACAAGAGTGCCACAGCACTGGTGAGAGACGGTCAGATTATGAAGACTAGGAGGTCGAGCCGATAGAATGTATTCAAAGGTCAGACGAGAGCGTGAGAGAGACATAAAGGAGTCAAGAAAGACTCCAAAATGTTTGACATGAACAACTGGTAGAACGGAGTCATTCACCGAGTTGGAAAGATGGAGGAGAAGATTGTCTTGTCTGGGACAATCAAGAGTATGACAGTGGGCAGGTCTGTATATGATGCCACAGGACAGGCTGTAGAAAACTCTTACATGCAGGGAAGAGGTCTTGGCTAGGAATAAAAATTAGGGTTTGTATATAACACATGTCATGGGAGGTAATTTCTAGAGAGGGAAGATAGATAGAGAAGAGCTCTAGATTCTTAGGATATTATGGTGTTCAAAGTTTGAAAAGGAGGAGCATCCTGCAAAGAAGACTGAAAAGCAGGGGCCAGTGAGGCAGATATAAAACCAAGGAGCGAGAACAGGTCCAGAAGTCAAGTGACGAAAGTCAAACTGAGGAGGGAGACACGATCAAGGGTATCACGTGGGCTTTTAGTTGCCTGTGATGTGGAAGAAGAAATATCTGAGAATTTGGCAACGAGGAGATCCTTGATAAGGGTAAGAGAAGGTAGCAGGTTTGGTGGTATCAATGGGAAAAAACCTAATAGTGTTTTCAGAGACAATGGAGGTGAGAATTAGGACACAGTGAATATAAACAACTTGTTCTGAGGAGTTGTTTTATGAAATGAAAGGGAGTTTACTTTTCTCTTTCCTTTTAAAGATATTGCAGCATTTATCATCCATGGAAATGACCCTGTGCTGTGGACAATGAAGGGGGCAACTGGAAGAAAGATGATCTTGAGAAGGACAGAGGGAGTTGATTTACTGGGCAAATTGGAACCTCATTGCCAATATGCCACTTTATATAGCAGTATTTGTAGAATTCTCTTCCTAGACATTTTCTGTACATTGAAAAACCTCAGAAAAAAACTGAACTTTGTTCTATTCATGCATGCAGTAAATGACTTCACTGATCTTACAAATGACAAATCCATGTTTCCCTGTAAAACGTTTTACTTTGGGGTGTATTACAGTCATACTGTCAAAGGCATATATGATCTACAGATTGTTGTCCAACTGCCCTAGTGCACTAAGCAGCAATCTGGGACTCTGACAGATTGTGCCTATTTCCCATAAAAATTACAAGTCATTTTTTTTCTCTTTTTTTCCTAGACTATCCTGAGCACAATGAATCAGAAAACTCTTGGTTTACACCAGCAGCAATACTGTCTAAAATTTGATGGATCAGAGCACTTAACTGCAGCATTAATTCAGTGAACTCAAATGTTTGTTTTTTCAGTTTCAATTTAATCAAACTGAAATTGTGTGCAGAGTAGAAATTACAGATTTCATGTTGTGCCATTAATTCTTACAGACATTCACCTCAGTCAAAAGAAAACACATCCAAGTAGTAACATCATAGGGAGCAAGAAATTGACATAGAGAAGTGAAACTGTACAATCATGAGACATTTCATTGAACATATCAGAAACCCCATCTGCCTTCCTCTTCCCAAAAATATGAAAACTAATGGGTTAACATTTTTTAAAAAGAGAGAAATAATGTACTTTTTAATCCAATGTTTCTCCTCCACACATTTTCTTATATGAGTATAATAAAAGTTATAAAAATGTAAGGAATGACATCTAAAAGATTAGCTTATATTTTTATGCTCTTGCCCTATGTTGCCATTCCTTTGGACAACCTGAAAAAGGCCTTGATCATTATCTGTGGGGAGAAAAGAGAGAGCAGCATCCACACTGGGAATCTGGAGATTCACAAAACCTACAATGCTCATGGACAACTAACACATTTGGGTAAAAATATATCCTCTCTCTCTTAACACTCAAACTCCAAAGCTCTTTACATAGCACTCAAGGTCTCTGCAGAATGATGTTGACCTCCTCAACTCCAATCAGATCCAATTACTTGCAGTTCTGAAATATTACACTCTTGCAGGAAGTCAGGCCTATGGCAAACTGTAGCTTCAGTTTCCTGAAATAGGTAGAGGAGCCAAGAGATCCATTCCCTTTGTCCATTTCACTTCCCACTCCACTCCAACTGCACTGCCTGGCCACCCATCTGCCTTCTGCTACAGACATTAAATACTGATGGCCTTTCTTCACTGGGCTGTCTCTCCTTCTACCAGGTTGCAGATACCAGGCTCTATTTTTAATGATATATTTAATACCTAGCCCACTGCTTGGCATGCTGAAAAGAGTGAGCCCTTAATTTTGAGAGTGAACAAATGGATGAAATGTGTTGAACGTTGATATGCTCATGTCACCACTCACTAGGTGCTATTACAATTGATTTGTAAAAACTAAAAGAAGTAGTAGAATGGCATGTTAAAGATGAGGAGGCTGAAGTAAATAAATACTGGTTTCAACAATTTAAAAAATGCCCTGACTTTTCATGTACAAGAGCATCAGGAAAAATAGTTTACCCTTCAGTCAATTATTAATTCCAAACACTTACACTAACGTCCAGGGTAGTTTGGATTTAAGAGCACACTGTTAATGAGTGTTCACAATTGCCCAATATGTACTCACTGACTTGGCTTGACCAAATGCTCCTCAGCCTTCTCTCTTCCCTGCAGTCTCATCCTCATGTGTAAGCATTATGGTGCTGGAAATCTTCCTTTAACAGCTCACTCCAAAACCAATCCAGCCACAGGAGAAAGACGTCCCATTAACCCACCCAATCATACAGTCTGCGCATCCCAGCTCCTCGCCCTTCTCCCTAAACGTTCCTGCTGGCCCTCAGTACCTCTCCCTATAAAAGGAAAGCCTTTTTCTCTTTGATTCTGAGATGCTCACCAGTCCTGAGGTCAGAATGTTTACCCTATTGCAACAGTCTTTTTTAAATAAAGTCTTCTTTCTTAAATCCAGATTTGTTATTTATTTGTCATGAGGCTCTGAAGCTAGATTATCTGTGTTTTAATTCCAGACTGCCATAACAAATGTTAATTGTTAACTATTAAGTTGCTTAAAGAATCTGTGGACAAAAAAGGGGCCACATAGGAAACCTGAAAAGTTCAGGGAAAACCTGTATGGTGGGCCTTACAAATTCAGAGACCTAAAGTAGCCACATAAGATGGTCTGACATTAAAACTTCCTAATTAACACTGGTCGGTGTGCTCAATGATTAGAGTATCAGCCTGAACACCCGAGGGTCACAGGTTCAATTCCTGGTCAAGAGGATGTGCCTGAATTACAGGTTCGATCCCTGGCCTGGGTTGAGCTGCATCTGAGAGGTAATCAATTAATGTGTCTCTGTCACATCAGTTTTTCTCTTTTTTCTCTTCTCTTCTCTTCTCTTCTCTTCTCTTCTCTTCTCTTCTCTTCTCTTCTCTTCTCTTCTCTTCTTTCTTCTTCTCCTTCTCCTTCTCCTTCTCCTTCTCCTTCTCCTTCTTCTTCTTCTTTCTCTCTCTCTCTCTCTCTCTCTCTCTCTCTCTCTCTCTCTCTCTCTCTCTCTCCTATCTGTCTCCCCTCCCCCTCCCTTCCATTCTCTCTGGAAAAAATGTTAAAAATTTCCTCACTACTTGGGTGAGGATTTTTTAAAAAAAAAAAACATAAAAAAAAAACAAAAAACAACTTCCTGATTATAAGTCATAGTGGATAGTCATGTCGTAGGTCAGTATCTTCCTTTTCAAAGATCAATGTTTACCTTAACTGATCCTGTCTATTGTCTTTTTGCATCTAGGATAACATACCTATACAATGACAGAGTTATCCCCCTTTTTTTCAGACCCTGAGGACATAATCTCCTAGCAGAACAGTACAACGCAAAACCCCTCATTGTTATCTTGTTCTCTTGCACACCATCTCTATGCACTGTAAATGTTAATTGTTAACTATTTTATACTCAGCAATGTAAAACAAGTATGTGTTACCCTGGCTGATGTTTCTCAGTGGTTAGAGCATTGTCCACTCAGAGTTACACAAAGGATCTTGGGTTTGATTCCCAATCAAGGGTATGTGCCTGGGATGCAGGTTTGATCACCAACCCATCAGGGCACATGCAGGAGGCAACCAATTGATATGTTTCTCTCATATCCAGGTTCCTCCCCCCCCTCTTTCTCTCTCTCTTTTTCTCTATACCTCACTCTGTCTCTCTCGCTCTCTCCTCCCTCCCTTCCTTCCACTCTCTCTAAAAATCAATAGAAAAATATCCTCAGTTAAGAATTAAAAACAAAAAAGTATGTGTCTCTTTTACTTTTTATCCAGTCTCAGAATTTCCTGCTTTGTTTTCTCTCCTGTCTCCCTAATCTGCCACCAATGAATTTCATGTAAGTTTCCTTACACCTCCCACTTTGATTCTCACATATAAAATAAGGTGCACAACAGCCATTCTCCAGAGCACTTTCTCAATCCCTTGAGATTTTATTTCCTGGCAATTGGTTGTTATTTTGGCTCAAATACACTCCTAAATGTTCTTACAGGTTTAGACATTTCTTACACTGACAAATCTAGCCTGTTCTTGGGCCTGTTCTGAGATCATATGGCCATAATGAGAATGATTAAAGTTAGTAGATTTAAAGTACTTATAACAGTACCTGAACAATAGCAAACAAAAAAAATGTAACTCTTATTAGTACCCTGTGAAAGCCTATGATGGTTAATTTTATGTGTTGGTATGACTAGGCTATGGTATCCAATTATTTGGCCAAATACCAGTGTATATGTTGCTGCAAGAGTATTTTTAGATGTATTAACTATTCAATCAGTTGACTTGAGTAAAGCAGATGACTTTCCACAATGTGGGTGGGTCTCATCCATAGTTGAAGACCTTAAAAGAGCAAAGACTGAGATTTCCAGAAGGAATTCTGCCCCAAGACTGCAATGTAGAAGCCCTCCTGCCTACCTGCCTGCCGGCCTGCAGATTCTGGACTCATAACTGAAACATCCTTACCTGAATCCCCAGTCCACCCCACAGGTGTCAGACTTGCCAGCCACTACAATCAACGTGGGACAACTTCCTTCCTTCTCCCTCTCTCTCTCACCCCACACACAAATACACGTGTGTGTGTCCTGCTGGTGCTATTTCTCCTGAGAACCTTGACTACACAAATTCCATGCTAGGACAGAAATAGAAATATTTCTCTGGGGCAGAAAAAGAACAAACTTTCTTCAGTGCTTTTGCTCCAGCTTTTCTTTTTACCCAGAATACCTTCTCCCCTTTCTGTAATTTCCAGCACTTAGCATGGTGCATTGAAAATGACAGGGGTGCAGTAAATGTTTGCTAAATAAATAGATTAATGATGAACAAGTAACCATCCTTTCCTTGCATAGCACACATTCTAGGAGAAGATAACATGTTAACGAGTGAATATAAGACCTCCAGGAAATAGCTAGGAAGTAGAGGAAGGGATTAGTGTTGCATGAGAAGGTCAGAGAAGGTGCTAGTGGGCAAAGCAGGAGGTTTATTTAGAAGAGAACCGCAGGAGAGTGTCCTAAGCAGAGGGAAGGACCCTGAAGACATAGAAGGAAGAATGTGTGGTTCCCATCACTGAAAATGCAGACTGTGGACCAGCCAGAGTCCAGATCCATTCGATCCATTCACTCTCTCTCCTATGTACCACCAGGGATCAATGGAACATGGTTGGCTTGAGGTTGGAAGTGAGCTGCAACCAGTGAGTTAATGAGGAAAATGAAGATTTCTCTTTCCCCAGCCCACTCACCAGAGAGGAAAAGAGGCTTGGGCATAAGTAAAGGAGAAACTGATTCTCCTAAAACCACTTTAGAAAAGGTTCTGTAAGAAAAGTCCTAATCTCAGAATTTTAGATCAGATGCTTTTCCCAGTGTCTTAACAACATGATTCCATCCTCTGCTTCATTAAAGCCATTGTTCAAAGAATACATGTATTTTCTCAAGAAGCCTCGATATAACCCCAGGGCTGCAGAAGAGGTCAGGGAAGGAAATTGCTGGGAGGGGTTGTAGGAAAGAGAGCTATAGTGAGAGGTGGAGGTGGCTGGAAGAAAAGAGGAGCCAGGATAAAATGGGAGGAAGAGAGGGCAGAGACCCCTCCACTTCATGCACAGTAGGCATGAAGGATGCTGAAGCAGACAGGGCTGAACTTGAAGGCAGCAGTGAGCCCCAAGGAGATGGGGTCCTGGCCCAGGGTCCCTCTGCCAC
Source organism: Murina feae (assembly GCA_004026665.1). Classification (NCBI taxonomy): domain Eukaryota; kingdom Metazoa; phylum Chordata; class Mammalia; order Chiroptera; family Vespertilionidae; genus Murina; species Murina feae. Next base: position 8,254 of record PVJC01025009.1, on the reverse strand, counting down.
AAGCTGACACTTTGGGCTGGAGTACCATTTGCATCCTGGATAGTGGCAACAGAAGGATCAGATGAGCAGAGGGCCTCAGAAACATTTTCTTATGGGAATCGGTGTCAAAAGTCCCATCCACAGAATGGGGCAATCAGATGGAGGGAAGAAATGTTTGGTTATCTGTGATTTTTTCCCCACTGCTCACAGCCTGAACTCTACGAGTTCCAACCTTGTTCTCATGCTGCTCTCTGAAAGGCCTCCTTTCTCTGAGTTACAGTCAGGATAAAGCAATAGGCTCTAACATTTCAGAGTCACAGAATGTTAGAGGTGGAAGAGGAGATAAAGTTCTCATTTACACACAGGAACATCTGACCAGCTCAGAGTCACCCTAAGAGTTAGTGTGGCGTGAAAATCGAGTGAAAGAATACAGCAATTAACACCTTGAACCCCAACTTCAGACATGTGGGTTTGAACCCTTGTTAGCACTCTGATCTTATTTGACTTACTTAAACACTAGCAACCTTAATCTTAATCTATAAAACTGGGCCAGTATCTGTATGAGCTATGTCAAATGTCCATAAACCAGAGGCTGAAAACAACAGCAATTTACTCCTTCACAGTTCTGGAGGACAGAAGTGTCAGCAGCGCCACCCTCTCTTTGCAGGCTCTTGGGAGAAGCCATTCCACGTCTCACCCCCAGTTTCCCAGGGCTACAAGCAATCCTGACTTCCTTAGTTACAGCTGCTTCATTCCAATCTCTGTCTTCATAGTCACAAGGCTATCCTTCCTCTGTATGTTCTTGTGTCCAAATTCCTTCACTTTTAAAAGGGCACTGGTCCCTGAATTATGTATGACACACCCTAACCTACTATGACATCATGTTTACTTGATTACATTTACAAAGATTATTTCCAAATAAGGTCAAATGCGTAGGTTCTGGGGACATTAATGTTGGGGGGGGATGCTATTTAATTCAGCAAGTACCTCATAGGATTATTTTGGAGACTAAATTTTAAAGTGCATATAAAATGTTTAGAGAAATGACTGTCACATCTATATATATAAAAGCCTAAGCAATCAAACTCTGGTCAACTGGTTGTTATGATGTGCACTGACCACCAGGGGGAAGATGCTCAATGTAGGAGCTGCTTCCTGGTGCTCAGTGTGCTCCATGAGAGCGCCGTTCAGCTGACCAACCCGTCCTGGCAGCCCACCAGCCCAGCAGCAGCCACTCCATCCCTCAGTAGTGCTGCAGGTCCAATCTCCAGAGAATAGGCTAGGCACTGATGGACCAGTGCCGCTGGATGATCCTGACGATGCCGCAGACCTGCTGGAAGTTGCCCTCAGGCACTGCTGCCTCTTTCCCTCCCTAGATGCTCCACAAGAAAGAAAAGATATAAAAGTGGCAGCCAGGTGGATCCTGAAAACCTGTGCAAATGTCAGCAGGACAGATCCAAATTCCAGGCTGGCAAGGGCATCCCACCACCCACCCAGAGGGCCAAATGCATTCCAGCCTCCCCCATTCCACTCAGGACGGGCACCAGACACAGGCCTGGCACAAGCCTCTCCCAATCAGGACTGACTGGGTGTGAGCCTGCAGCAGGTGCAGTGGGGCCAGGATGAATGGAAGTGTCAGGTAGGAGTGGCAGGGAGTGTTGGACTGCTGGTTTTGGCCAGATCCCCAGAGGCTACCCTGAGGGACCCCACCCATGCACCAATTTGTGCACCGAGCCTCTAGTATTTATATATACACTGGTAGGGGCCCAGTGCACAAATTCGTACATGAGTAGGTTCCCTCAACCTGGCCAGTAATCAAGGCCAATCAGGGCCAATCAGAGCCAGTTGGCTGGGGGGAGGGACTGCTGGAGGCTGGCTGGCCATAGGAGGTTGGCTGTGGGAGTGCACTGACCACCAGGGGGCAGCTCCTGCATTGAGCATGTGCCCCCTGTGGTCAGTGCCCATCATAGCTACTGGCAGGTCGTTTGATCACTTAGGCTTTTATATATAGAGATATATATGTGGCAGATAGATAGATAGATAGATAGATAGATAGATAGATAGATAGATATAGACATGTACACAGTAGTCCCCCCTTATGTGTAGGAGATACATTCCAAGATTCTCAGTGGATGCCTCAAACCACAAACAATACTAAACCCTATATATACTATGTTTTTTTCTATACATAAATACCTATGATAAAGTCTAATTTATAAATTAGGCACAGTAAGTGACCAACAACAACTAATAATAACATAGAACAGTTATAACAATGTACTATAATTAAAGTTCTGTGAGTGGGGTCACTCATTTCAGGGGATCGCTTGCAGAATGAAGTCTTCACATAGGCTCAATGGTCTCTGGCCCAACATTTTGTCAATCAGAACATGTTTTCTGTTCTTGTCTTCCACTCACAAATTTAATTTTTTTTTCATCTTAACTAAGTACTTGTTATGCACTGTGGATGCAACTTGCAGATTGAGGTGTAACAGCAAAAGTAGCATGAATTTATTTTTCCTTCTTCACAATTTCACAGGTAGCAGATTTGTTCTTACCATAGAGCTTAGCAACTCCAGAATAACATGTTTTTTCTTTCCTTATTAGGTTGAAACCACATCTTTTCACTTATAGGAAGCACTTTACAGTTTCTCTTTGCCATGTTTGACTTGCCAGCATCCCTATTCTTAGTTTAGGGCTATTATTAAGTAAAATAAGGTTTACCTGAACATAAGCACTGCAATATTGTGAACAACTGATCTGATAACTGAGACAGCTACTAAGTGCTAATGTGCTGTGTGGATACATTGGACAAAGGGATGACTCACATCCCAGGTGGGAGGAAAAGGGACTATGTAAGATCTGATCACACTACTCAGGATGGCATACAATGTAAAATGTATGAATTGTTTACTTCTTGAATTTTCTATTTAATATTTTCAGACTATGGTTGACCTCCATAATTGTAACATGGAAAGTAAAATCATGAATAAGTGGATGCCACATTACATATGTGTGTGTATGTACATATATACTGTATATATCCTATATAATAAAGATCCTATATAATAAAGAGGTAATATGCAAATTGACCATCACACCCTCTCACAAGATGGCTTCCCTCATGTGGTCAAAGATGGCTTCCCCCATGTGGTCATAAGATGACCACAAGATGGCCAGCAGGGGAGGGCAGTTGTGGGCAATCAGGCCAGCAGGGGAGGGCAGTTAGGGGTGACCAAGCCAGCAGGAGAGAGCAGTTGGGAGGGGTACCAGGCCTGAAGGGGAGGGCAGTTGTGGGAGAACCAGGCCTGCAGGGGAAGGCAGTTAGGGGTGAACAGGCCTACAGGAAAGGGCAGTTGAGGGCGACCAAGTGAGCAGGGGAGGGCAGTTGGAGGAAACCAGGCCTACAGGGGAGCAGTTAGGAGTGACCAGGCTGGCAGGGGAGGGTATTTGGGGGTGACCAGGCTGGCAGGGAAGGACAGTTAGGAGAAATTGGGCTGGCAGGGGAAGGCAGTGGGGGGTGATCAGGCCAGCAGGGGAGCAGTTAGGTGTCAATCAAGGGAGTGGTTAGGGGGTGATCAAGCTGGCAGGCAGAAGCGGTTAGGGGAAATCAAGAAGGCAGGCAGGTAAATGGTTGGAAGCCAGCAGTACTGGATTGTGAGAGGGATGTCCAACTGCCAGTTCAGGCCCGATCCCCTAAACCGGCAGTTGGCTATCTCTCAAGGGGTCCCAGACTGAAGAGGGTGCAGGCTGGGCTGAGGGACATCCGCCCCCCCCCCAACCCCTCAGTGCATGAATTTCATGCAGCAGCCTCTAGTGTGTGTGTGTGTGTGTGTGTGTGTGTGTGCATTCACACATTGTTCTAGCAGAAGAGAACAAATTTTTTAAATGCTGTGAATTTTTTATATTAATAATGTGAATTTTTCCTTTTTCTCCTTATCTCATGGTTATAGTACTGCCCTGAACTTACATGCCTATCTTCAGTCTGTTCCTCCTCAGTTTCATAATTTATATGATTGCCCCAACAGTCCAATAGCTATGCTTGTATCACATATAAAACCTCACTGTGATCATCTCTGAACCACATGCCAGTCACAGTTATTAGTTCACCACTCTTTACTGCTTCAATATTATCCCTTAATGCCACTGCAAATCATAAGAGTAGCTAACATTTATTATGCATGTAGCAATATGTGACAGATGTCATTTGAAGTTCCTTGCATGTATTATCTAATCCTCGCAGCTGCTTATGAGAGAGGTTTGCCTCTACCTCAACCTTATTTGCAGGATAAGAAGGTGAACAAAGCCTGGTGGGCGTGGCTCAATGGTTGAGCGTCAACCTATGAACCAGGAGTCAGGGTTCAATTCCTCATCAGAGCACATGCCTGGGTTGCAGGCTCAATCCCCAGAAAGGGGCATGCGGGAGGTGGTCAATCAATGATTCTCTCTAATCATTGATATTTCTATTTCTCTCTCTCCCTTCCTCTCAGAAATCAATAAAAATATATACTTTAAAAAAAGAAGGTACACGCTCATCAGTATTAGCACAGGGATGGAACTCATACCCTAGGTGAGAGTTAGGACCCTGAGAGTTGACTCCCAGGGATACTTCTATACTCATGTTCTCCTATCAGAAACATGCTTTTCTAGGCCTCAGTTTCAGGGCTCTAGCTGCTTTTCACATCCAAAATGTACCTTTCTCTTTTCCTACCAAACTCTAACAAATTCCCACAGAGCAGTTTCTGATTCATATCAACCCCACGTCACCCCAATGAATGAAAGACATGCTACAATTCCTTTTAAATTGATCAATTTCTACTTTTTATGTTTTTTAAATTTTTTAAGTTGATTTATAAAGAGAGAAGGAAAGAGAGTTAGATATTCTCTCATCTATGAGAAACATCATAGATCAACTGTCTCCAGCCCGCACCCTACTGGTGTAACCCAGGCATGTGCCCTGACTGGGAATGGAACCATGACCTCCTGGTTCTTAGGTCGATGCTTAACCACTGAACCATGCCAGCCAGGCTATTTGTTGTTTGTTTTTTAAAAGATGTGTGTCATTCCACTGAGATTAGAAAGGCTCTTAAAGTTCTCTCTCTCTCTCTCTCTCTCTCTCTCTCTCTCTCTCTCTCTCTCTCTCTCTCATTACTCTCACAGACCATGGTAAAGTTGTGATTAAATAGCAGGCAGTTAAAATAATTAATACTTCTCAGGAATATGAATTTGGTATTGGTGAACTATTAAGCCACTCATTAAATTCATACAGAATCCCTCAGAATTTAAATGCACTTAATTTCCAACTCTTTATGATTCTATGACTGGTTTTGAAATGGGAACATTTAATTACCTAGCAGCTGTTACCTATTAATTGACAGCATCATGGTCCAGTGAACCTACCTCTGTGGCATTCAGAACCACCCAGGGTTTCTGGATTCAGCATGTACATGAGCTATACACACCTAGCCTTCCAGATAGATTTCGGATGTGGACATTATCTGTAGCTGAAAAGCTCATGCTTTTCTCTAAAAATCTATAAGTGGTCCTTTTGTTCCTGTGACTACCCCATTAAACATCTCCTCTGAACTACATCTTCCCAGCCTCTCCCTCTTCTGCCAAGTTAAAGGACCAGATTAATTTACAGCTTACATTCCAGGATTTCTGTTGCTGTATAACTGAGAAGTTAACAAGTTAGGGGTGGTTCTGATTAACTGCCATTCCCCTCACTCTGCTCAGACTGGGTGCTGCTCTAGAACATGGGCAAGGCAGATAACAGTGTACTATGTACTATTGTCTTTTCACTGAGAATGTTCTTTCCCCCTATTTCTTTCTTAAACACAGGATAATGCTTATATTTCCTTCACAACCTCAGGTATCTAATACACAAGACTCGGATATTTGTTAAATCCAACTCTTTTGGAGACGGTTTACATATATCCAATGTCAAGTATATTATGCTCCTAGTTTTGAGGTCTAGAAATATTTTTCCTTGTAGAAAACTTAACACACACCACACTCCATGATGTTCACAACACATGCATGTAGGGAACCAGGGTTGGGTGGTTGCTTGTTTTGACCACTGTTTCCAGAGTGGCAGAGCCTGGGTTTCAACCTCCATGGGGCATCAGCTTAAATCCCCTTATTGATTGTCACATTCTCTAAATGCCATTTTGTGCAGCTGGTTATGGGGAAGTGAGGAGAGAGAATGAGGCTTCCTGCAGTAGAAATCTACACCCGCCACTAGGAAAACGGTGCCAGAGCAGATGGGCCATCCTCATAAATGCAACATTAAGTAAATAGTAGCAGTGGAAAAAGATAATTGGCTCCATTTTCATTTATAGTCTAGATAATAAAATATAAATAAATAAAGAGATAGATAAGCAAATAAATTTATGTGGTAACTAACGACTTCAGCATTCTAAAATACTCCTCTGCCAAGCTAGTGAATGCAATGAATGGGCTGGGCTAAGTATTCCCAAGCTCTGAGTTTCACAGGGAGTGTCTCGTGCTTCATGTATAAAATGCTTATGGAATATGTAAAAACATTTTTTTACCTGAGGCTACATGTTCAAGGATGGGAGTGGGTAGGGGAGATAAAACTTGGTCCTAAAGATATACTTATGAAATTCTAAGTGAGGAGATATTCATTCAGCCTAACAATAGATCGTACCATATATATTTAGTCTGCTGCATTCTAGGCATATTCTTAGATGACTCTGTGCAACATACAAGCAGCTGACACTTCCTATAAATTATTCTCGGGGGCACAATCATCAACCCATTACAAATGTGCACTTAAGTGAACATGACATCAAGATTTCTGGGCTGTAAGTCTGGGGAAGGGATTGTGATATTAACTGGAAGAGAATAGAAGAGAATTTTGATGTGGAAGGAGATGATGGTAGATATTCGATTTTTAACATGATAAGTTAGAAATGTAAGGCCATCACAAAGGTGGGGTCTAGAACACAGGAGAAAGGTCTGAATACAATTTGGGAATCAAGGGAGTGGGAGGAGGGGAATGCAAGGGGAAAGGTGATGCTTTCTAGAGAGGATAGGTAGACAAAGAAGAGAGTTAGGGTCAGAGCCTTAGACCATGGGCCTGGGACCTTAGTCCTCCCAGGAAACTGGGACCAGAATTCTGAGATGTAGGAGAAGGAGACAATCTAGCATTGCTGTAATTTGACATTTTTCTTTTTCCTAAGAGACTACTTAGAATATTAGGTTACAATGGAGATATACATTAAGTTTGACAGGTCTATAACCACAGGTCTACAGCCTCACTTACAAGTTCTTTGTGTGGTTGAAACAATCCCTCAGAAAATATTTGGCATATAATTTAACCAGTTAACTGCCACGATATTTTGAATTTAATTAAAAAAGTTCTGGAGAGACGGAGCGAAATGGCAGCCGTATAGAGGCACAGGTCCTGCATCTTCTTGGGAAGCAGACCCAGTGAGCTGCTGAAGCCAGTGACACCCAACCCGAATTGGCTCAGGAGATTCAGCTGGGAGTGAGTTTTAGCCTGGGGTCTGCCAGAGAGCACGGGGCAACCGCTTGGCACTGAGATTTCTCCCAGAGCGGTGGCTCTGTGGGGGAGTCCGCGCAATCCCAAGGGGGAGAGTACCTCGCATCACAAGCCGACACATCCAGGAGCCCTGCAGCAGAGGTGACCCGGGACAAGCCAGGACTTCAGGAGCACCAGAGCCCACGGAGACGCAGACTCAGAGGAGCCGCGCACCCTCCCACGAGAAAGTTGGAATTCGCTGAGATAAAGTTGCGATTTGTTCCAGATGAGAGACGACCGAGTGTGTGTGCCCGCGCACACAGGCACGCGAGCGGGCGCGCAGGGGAAATCTGCACCCCTCAAACCCCTCCGCCCCCCGGCATCCAAATTGGAAAAGAAGAAGTAAAACTGTCCTTATTCGCAGATGACATGATATTGTACATAAAAAACCCTAAAGACTCCATCAAAAAACTATTAGACTTAATAAATGAATTTGGCAATGTAGCAGGATACAAAATTAACGCCAAGAAATCTATGGCATTTTTGCACACCAATAGTGAATGTACAGAAAGAGAGACTAAAAAAACAATCCTATTTACCATCACATCAAAAAAACTAAGTTACCTAGGGATAAACTTAACTAAAGAGGTAAATGACCTCTACTCAGAAAACTACAGAACGTTGAAAAAAGAGATAGAGGAAGACATAAACAGATGGAAGAACATACCATGTTCATGGATTGGTAGAATCAATATCATTAAAATGTCA
>PVJC01025008.1:0-25073 GCA_004026665.1 Murina feae | reverse complement strand
CCTTATGGGGCAAGAGTTGTTTCAGTGGAGCTTTTGTGCTCACTGCATCTGCCCCGAGTGTGTTCCTTGTGGATCTGAGTTTTATTTAGGATGGTCCCACTCTGGCCACTGGGTGAGGGCTGGCTCCTGTATCTTTAAGGAGGTGTTGAGTTAGCCTTTGCCTTAGGCTACTCAGCCTTTTATATGCAAAAGCCTCTGACGCAGCTTGGGAGGGGCAGGGCCTTGGGGAGTTTGCAGGGCAGGGTGGAGCTAGTAGCTATGGCTGCTTCTCAGCCCTGCGCTAAGAGACACGGGGTCTCTGTGTCCCGCGGTAATTGCTGCAAGCAACGCTGAGAGAAACCAGCTTTGGATTTCCTCCCGGTGCCAGTCAGTTCCCCTTCTCTGGGTGTACGTGTGTCTGGGTCCTCAGAAACTCGCCTGGAACTGGAGTTCAGAGCTGCTGGGAGCTTGTGGTTCCCTCCGGTTTGAAAAAGAACCGCGTCCTCCGGAGTCAGCCCTCTCCCCGAGCCCCATGCGCGCACCTCCATACCTCTATACTTTGCTTCTGCCACTCCTCTGAGTCTCAGACTCTTTCTAGTTGTAGTATTTTCACTCAGCCAGCCTTCCTGTGGGTGTGAGTGGTGTCCGTGTTTTCTTTTTGTGGATATTCTGAAATAGTTGTTCACGGCTGCATTTACGGTGTTTACCTTATGCCGCCATCTTGGATTCTAGCTTACTGGCTTATTTCCTTAGCATAATACTCTCCAGGTCCATCCTCCATCCATGCTGTTGCAAAAGGTCTCTTTGTATGTTTTTTTTGTTGTTGTTAATCTTCACCCAAGGATATTTTTTTCCATTGATTTTTTAGAGAGAGTGAAAGGGAGAGAGAGGTAAGGTGGGAGAGAGAGGGAAACATTTATGTGAAAGACAATATATCGATTGGTTGCCTCCTGCAAGCGCCTCAATCAGGACCAGAAATTGAACCTATGACCTTTTGATGCATGAGCTGGAACTCTAACCACTGAGAACACCGGCCAGGGCCAAAAAGCTAACCATCTTTGGATGGAGCGTAGCACACACTTGTTCTGCATTAAATGATGCTTTTGAAAATGTTACAGAAAGTGCTAAAACACATCATGTATTTAAATGAAATGATGTTCCATTAAAAAAACTGTAGATATATCATGAGTAGGTCTATAATTCATAGCTAAGTATTTTGATTCATTTGATAATGAGTATGTCTTCAAATAAGATGTTTTTCTAATTTTCCAGTTTTCTGATTATATTTCTTGAGAATCTCATAATTTTGTTCTCTCCTTCCCTCTCATTCTAATATGTTGACCTAGATACATTTATATGAATGCATATTTTGAAAGAATTCTTAATGGGCTTTATTAGTTCAACTTTGTAAAATTAAAAATTCATAATTTAGTACATGCTTCATTTTATAGTGACTTTTACATATAGGATACTGGTTCTCTCACTAACATCTTAAAAGTTAATATCTTATTTAAATAGTTATCAATAAATAGAGACTAAAGATATATGAAGTAATCTTATGCTTTTTCAAATCTAGGTTGGATGGGCAGTGGCCTGATGGCTTATTGGCTTCAGACAATACTCTTCATTTTGTCCATCCACTGACTTTCAATTATTCTGGTGTTTATGTCTGTAAAGTCACTAATTCCCTTGGTCAAAGAAGTGATCAAAAGGTCATCTACATTTCAGGTAAGTTAATATCTACTTACAAAATACATTCCTTGAATTATTCCTATAGTGATAATCATAACAATAAAATTATAATCATGGTGGTAATTTATACTTGTGAAGATATAAATTCCTCAGTCTGAGATTTTCCAAATAATATAAAGATAAAATAAAGTAATCCTATCTGAAATACATGTTCAAAGTGGCATTCCTTTACTTAAAGAAAAATGCAAAATGTCCATGCAACAACTTTAAGACCTATGCATATAGTTAAATTTACAGTTAAATAGTATTAACTTATTACTTTCATAGGTAGTGTGTGCCTTTCTAGGTTCTTTACACCAAAAACAAGTACTGGGATTTTTTATCTTGGGTTGGACACTCTGCACACAGCGTATGAAAAATAAAGTAGGATATCAACTTTGATGACCTGGCTTGTTAAATAACATTGTCACTCAGTGTTACTATGCCGTATTGGTTACTGAGAGGTAAAGTAGAAATACTACTGAAAATGTTCTAATGAAATAAATTTTAGATGTTTTTTATTGTTAGTCTTTAAACAACTAAGAACGTAGATATTTCACATTCCATTTGTTTTGATGTGAAAGTTCTTGTTAATTTGACCATGTAAATTTGAATATTCATAAAATATAATTAATGCTAAAAACATTGCTTTCTGAGTATGGCTATAAGTAATGAATTGTCAGTGGAATTCTTATTTATGCCAATTATGTAAACTATTTTGAGCATCTCTTTATTGACTATAAGAATGCAGTAATCTTCATGCCTAACACATGGAAAATTAAAGGCAAAAGGAAGAGAACCTTGAGAAATGCAGGTTTGTATGGTAATTCTATAATAGGTAGTTAGAGTATTCATTTCTACTCAAATCTAAAACTAAATCAATTAGAAATTTTAGAGAAATTTTAATTTTGCTTTTATATTATATTCTCAGTTCTTTTATGATCACTCAACCTAAGAAAAGTCCTCTATTTTTCTCATCACAATTTGTAATCGTATGTTCATTTATTTACTTGCCTATCCTCACTTTTAAACAATTTGTGTTCACTTAACTTACCAATTAGTTAATGCCTGGCATATGATAGTGGCTCAATTTTTTTGTTTCATAAATCTCACAAGAAGTTTAGAGCTATGTACATCCCTAGTTCTCCCTTTCTTCCAGTAGCAGTGCTTTGGTGGAAATCTAAATAAGATTAAATATTAGTATAATAGTCTCCCTTTCTCCCCTTAGAGATTTTTTAATTAAAAAAAACAAAAGAATCTTAAAGCCATAGGAAATGTATATTTAAAATGTACTTATTTAAGGACTGCGTACTTTTTTCTGTTGTGCAAAATTTAGTTTGAGATATTACTTGTAAATTTTAGACCCAATGTGTTACGATTATGTAATAATTTAAATATTAGGGCTCAATTTTGGAAATCTCATATATATTGATTACATTGGTGATAATCCTAAATTAATATATTTTGGCATTCTGGATCCACTTCCTAGTACTCCTGACTTTTGTGTCCAACTGCCTATTAATGATTATTAGCATTCAAAATTAAGATCCTGATCTTCCTCCTGCCCCTTGCCACCAAATCTCTTCCTCCATTAGTCTTCCTCCCTTCACTTATTGGTTGCTCTTTCCATCTATGTCTGAGGATATAATCCTTGATACTTACCTTTGATTTGACTTTTTTTGGTACCCTATTCAATCCATCAACAAATCAATGTCATCTTTCCCATTATGTTATATACAGAACCTTACCAGTTCTCCACTTCTACTTCAAATATTCTGGTCTAAGCCATCAGCAACTCTACTTAATTATTAGAACAGCCATTTAATTGTTCTACTTTTAATCTGTTATCAAATGAGCAGCCAGAATGATCTTTTTAAAGGATATGTCAAATCATGCCACTCCTCTCTTTTAAACATTCCTTGGACTTTCCATTCTCACTTTCTTTAGATGTTTATCAAATACTAGAGGCCCAGTGCATGAAATTCATGTCCCTCAGCCTGGCCTGCATGCTTTCGCAGTTTGGGAGCCCTGAAGGGATGTCTGACTGATGGTTTAGGCCCGCTCCCCATGGGTTGGAGAGCAGTTGGCCATCCTTAGTGCTGCCGTGGAGGCAGGAGAGACTCCTGCCACTGCTGCTACGCTGGCCAGTTGTGAGCCTGGCTTCTGTCTGAGCAGTGCTCCCCCTGTGGGAGCACACTAACCACCAGGGGGCAGCTCCTGCATTGAGCGTCTGCCCTCTGGTGGTCATTGCTTGTCATAGCGACCAGTCGTTCTGCCTTTGGGTCAATTTACATATTAGCCTTTTATTATATAGGATCACCTTTACAGTTGTATTTAAAATTGAAACCTCTCTCTTCTTGCCTCTCTACTAGTTTCCGTCTTCCTTCTCTGCCTTATTTTTCTTTACTGTACTTATTGCAATGTGACATACTACATATTTTATTTTATTTATATGCTTGTCTCTTTATACCCTAACTAGAACATAAGTCCTAAGAGGGCAGGATTTTTGCTTTGCTATAATTACTGCTACATTCTCATCATTGGCAATAATAGTAATGTTTATTAGCACATAGTAGATATTCAGTGAACTTTTGTTGCATGAATGGATAAATTTGAGAAGAAAGCAATCAGGAAAGAATTAAAAACCGAGAATCTATTTTATGTAACTCTTTTTTTTTAAACAAAGTAACTGGTAATAAACAACATATTTTTTGGTCATTCTCTACTAAGTTTCCTAAGAGAAACTTGAAAAAATCACAAACTTTTTGCCACTAAGCACTTAAGAAAAAGATAGCTTTATATGAGATGGTTTTCTTCAAGAATTAGACTTTTTTTAAATCCATAGTGCTTAATACAATACATTATGCTGAGTTTATTTAAATCTTCTAAGAGCTTCTTAGAAATATATCAAAATTTCTAGATAAAATACTGCCTTTCCAAAATGACTGATAAAGCTTAGTAGGCTTTCATTAGAATAAAAGGTCATAATTCACACAGAGTAAATTATCAGTTAATCTTTTTCATTGGAACTTTTTTTACTTAAGAATTAAAATTGGTATTTATAATTTTTAGAAATGATTAAAAATATCTGTAAAAGGAATGTCTTATGACTGGAGACTAAAAGTTCTCAGAACAAAGTAAAATTAGCAATCCTGTTTGAGAGAAATTGTTTATAATTTTATTATACATTTCCTACGTGGGTAAGCATAACATTTTGGACAAGAGGTGATTGATTCAAGACTACAATATTTGACTTCAGTTCTTACTCATGGGAATACAATGGCTTTTTGTCCAGTATGTGTTTTTCTAGTTGCTTTTGCTCTGTATTTTTTCTTTGATACCTCTTACTGCTCTCTCTAAGAACAGGGAAGCAAAATTTTATGTATCACATAAGTTCTCTCTGTCTAAAACTCAAAAGTACATATCTATGCAAATCTTCAATTTCAAATCATGCTGATTATAGGATCCAGACATATTAGCAGTCTTAGAATCCACACATTATTAGCAAGCCTTAAACTCTAAGATTCATACATTTTGTTTACTTAAAGAATTCATATGAAGTCTAAAAGAAAAAGTAATCAATTCATTTAATTTTTAACATAGTAATTATTATGCTAAAATATACTTTATCACTACAAGTGTCTTACTGTACTTCTCCCATTTGGAGAACTCATTAATTTGAAAAAGAAACTTAAGAAGTTCTTCATTTAGGTGTGAAGAATTCACTGTATAGTTCATTGCATTTGTTATATACTCATTTATCACACATTCAGCAAATAATACTAAAAAAATACCTGACTGAAAAAAATAATAAATGCTGTTGTGAAGGATCCTATCTAATAAAAGAGTAATATGCTAATTAGGTGTTGTTCCATCACAAAGATGGCCGCCCCCATAGTCACAAGATGGTGGCGCGCAGTCTGGCTCAGCCCAGCCACTGAAGTGGTCAGGCCTGTTAGCCAGACAGGTGGCGGGGGGCCTTAAGGGCGGAACAGATGATCAGAGAGTGCTGGGGGTACCCTGACCAGGACAGAGGCCTTCGCCAGAGGCCTTAGGCATGGGCAAGGGCAGAGCTAGTGATCGGAGGGGTATGAGGATGCCCTACCCAGGCATAAGGCCTGGACCAGAATCCTCAGGCCTGGGCAGGGGCAAGGCCAGAGATTGCAGGTGCCTGGGCTCCACAGAGCCAGCGATCGGAGGGGCAGAGCAGAGCCTGTGATCGCAGGGGTCTGGACACCGGTGGAGCCGGCAAAGCAGGGGTTTGGGGGTCCCCTGCCCAGGCCTGCAGCCTTGGCCAGAGGCTGCCAGTGGGGCAGGTGCAGAACTGGCGATGGCAGGGGGCAGGATCAGAGCTGGTGATCGAAGAGGCCTGGGCTCTGTGAAGCTGGTGATCGGAGGGGCTTGGGGGTCTTCTGCCCAGGCCTGCAGCCTTGGTCAGAGCTTACAGGCCTGGGCAGGGATGGAGCTGGTGATCAGAGTGAACTACAGAGGAAACACCTTTTCTTACCGCTCATTGGCTAAGCTCCCTGTATGCCACTGGTAATATTCTTAATAACTTGGGTAATAAGGCGATCTAGGGTTTTTCCACCACACTCCTGGAGAAAAAAAATGAAGGACCACTGCTGGAAAGCTAAGGAATATCATATCCTGCCCTAGCTGATTTGACTCAGTGCATAATGCCTCAGCTTGCTGACTGCAGGGTCTGAGTTCAATTCTAATCAAGGGCATGCACCTAGGTTACAGGCTCCTCCCTGGCCAGGGCCCATGTCAGGGCATATGCAGGAGGCAACCAATCAAAGTATTCCTCTCACTTGGATGTTTCTCACTGTTTTTCCCTTCTCTTCCACATTCTCTAAAAATCAATGGAAACATATCCTCAGGTGAGGATTAAAAAAAAGGAAAGAAATGTCATATCCTATGAAAGACCTATCTTGAAAATGCCTAAAGAAAGTTGTCATTTTTTCATGGTGAAGGGATTGGAGTCCGTGTTGATGAAAACACCTTGGTGGCTGCAGTGACTGGCAGTGGCTGCAGCAGCGGGGTGATGGGACTGGTGGCTTCCCCTGATTAGCCTGGTTGCCTCCCACAAAGGGAGGCCAGACTGCGGCTTAGGCCCTTTCCCCAAGGGGAGCATGGATCGGGCCTTAGCCTTCAATAGGATACCCCCTGAGGGCTCCCAGTATGTGAAAGGGGCAGGCTGGGCTGAGGACCCCCCCCCCCCATGCACAAATTTCATGCACTGGGCCCCTAGTATTAAATAATGATAAATAAGTACCTATTGGTGATTACAAAATACTAGTCTTTCTGTCTCCTTACATTAATTGTGACTTTCATTTATCGTGGAGGAGGGAAAGAATTTTAAAATATGAATAAATGTCATATGCATTGCCATATGTCCATTGCTTAAAAATACAAAATAATGAATTAACACTAGTCCTGTTTTCATGCAATCATATTAATAGTCAGGGTATGCTGTTTTTAACATTGGTTGAGAAGGGCATGGTTAGCTAAAAAATTTCTAGAACCACTGATGAAATTAAATAAGATTTTTTAATTGGCATTTTGGGGGTACTTTTTTAAAAGTTATCTGAAAGGTGTAAAGAACAGCTTTCACATAAAGAACATTGCATGTAGAAGTAGTACAATGTTAGAGATTGTTGGGGTTTTTTAGGACACTTGGCAAAAATATTACATGTCTTATAAATGGTGAGAGCTCAGGTATATGCATTGTTCTGTAAAAATAGCATTTCATTAAGATCCATCAAAAACTTTAAAAATTTTCTGTGCACAAAAATTTGAATTATAAATAATTACTTAGGTGATTGTACTTTTATTTAAATATGCTGTGCCAGTTTATTGTAATACTTTTTCTTTGGGAATCATTGTAAAAATGACATTCAATACTTAAAACCTGACTTTTCTATTAGCCTTCCCTCAGAAAATACATGAGTTGCCTTACAAATGATTGATTTTTAGTTTATTTCTTTAATAGCCTGGTTCTGTGAATTTGGTTTTATAAGGCTTTACTTCTTTAATGCTAGAAATGGCCCTGCAATTCCACAATTGTGGGGCTTTTTTGAGACTTAATTTGTTCAGCTAGTGAATTTGTTCTCACAAATTAAAACTCTTGCTTAATTCACTTATATAATATGATAACTGTTATCCAATTCACGGTACTTGACAGGATTGCCTCTATTGGTTTATACTCATAGGAAATAACTTATACTGTACTTATTAAATTTATACTGTACTTGCTAAATTTTTACCACATTCTATACATATGGCATTCCGTGATGAAACCTGTTTCAGTAAGTATTTTTCTTTAGCTTGTAATTTTAGAATAACTTATCCCATGTAGATTTAGTATTTTTCTAACAATCATTTTAAAAAACTATCAGTACCACTCATGTAAAAATTAATAATAGGAGATTACCATTTGGGTCATTTCTTTTTATCAATGAAGAAATTCAAGATTTTTTTGTCTCATCCTTTCTTCAAACTCTAGAGTTTTATGCAACATGACCTACGAATACCACCTAATTGATAATTAACCAATCTTTAATTTTTACTGTTTATGTTTAGTTGCTTTTTAATATTAATGGCTATTTTCTCTGTATTCTAATAGCAAGGCACAGGATCATTTACATCTAATATTTAAGTATTATTAGAATGTTCTCTCTAAAATATTAGCTACTTTTTTTGAGACTCCATCATAAAGCAGTGTAACATTAAATTTTGCATATATGGTTGAAATCCCTCTTTCTAAATGTTCATATATTTTACCCATGGGGTATAGACATTTTTATAATTTATAGTTTACATGTTTTTACTTTGTCGGTCAGTCTTATTGGATAATAGTCCATTTGGCTAATAGAGTTTAAATATGCTTTTAATTTTTTTAATTATTAACTAACGACATGTACTGCATATATCCTTTTTAAAAATTGAAGAGTTCTCTTTATTTAAGGACAATATTTTTGAGAGAATTATTAAACCAACAGCTTATTCTATGACCACTTAACAAGATTCTATAGTTTTTCATTCTTTTATAAGTTAAGATCTTATAAAAATAAACTATATTAGGTAAAATGGATATTAAGATAACCTATTTTATTTTAATCTTTTTTTTATTTCCTTCTGCTAGTGGCCAAAAAAAAAATTACATTTTAATTATTTGATTTAATTTTTGGTATGATAATTATTAAGCCAGCCATATATAGGACAGTTAAGTAATGCTTTTCATTTAAAAACTAACGAAAGACTTGCAGCATTTGAGTACAATATAATGCTTAAACTTGGAATAGAATAGTTTAGGATTTACATCGTATATAATTTTCCCCTCCTTTTACTTTATTGGTAATTGTCAGTTTTGTTATTTTTAAAAAATATAGAAATACCATTGCATTCTAATCTAATTAAGAATGAAAAACTATTGTTACTATGAATATATATTCATTAGCTGTGCTGTCTTTTCAACTTGCTCCTGAATCAGCCTGCATTGACATTCTTTGCCTTTCTGTGTCTTGTCTATCTTTACTGTTTCCATTAGATCCTCCTACTACTACCACCCTTCAGCCTACAGTTCAGTGGCATCTCTCAACTGCTGACATCGAAGATCTAACAAAAGACGTAAAAAAATTGCCCTTCCCATTGTCAACTTTGGCAACAATTAAGGATGACACAATTGGCACGATCATTGCTAGTGTAGTGGGTGGGGCTCTCTTCGTAATACTTGTAAGTGTTTTGGGTGGAATATTTTGCTATAGGAGAAGACGGACGTTTCGTGGAGACTACTTTGCCAAGAACTACATTCCACCCTCAGATATGCAAAAAGAATCTCAAATAGATGTCCTTCAACAAGATGAGCTTGATTCTTACCCAGACAGTGTGAAAAAAGAAAACAAAAATCCAGTGAACAATCTAATACGGAAAGACTATTTAGAAGAGCCTGAAAAAACTCAGTGGAACAATGTAGAAAATCTCAGATTTGAAAGACCAATGGATTATTATGAAGATCTAAAAATGGGAATGAAGTTCGTCAGTGATGAACATTATGACGAAAATGAAGATGACTTAGTTTCACATGTAGATGGTTCCGTAATTTCCAGGAGGGAGTGGTATGTTTAGCAACCACTAAATTTGACTTAACTATGTACAATGTTTCATTCATACTAGTTGATCATTTTCAGATTGTTCATACTTTTTCTTGAGGAAGAATAAGCTTTTACACCTTAATTTTCAAGCTTACTTTTTTTTATTCTAATTTGACAGATGCAAATGTAAAATCTGGATTCAATGTATGTGAGCTGCTTTACAATTTTTTTTTCAATGCTGTACTACTGTCTCAAGATTTAATTTTTAATGCAGAGTACTTTACTGGTTTGAGGCACACAGGTAAGAAGAAATGTCAACATTAAATGTGTGACGTTTTTGGTACACAAATTTAAAAAAAGAAAGGAAACTGCCTTGGTATTGTGTATTAAATGTTTACCTAAGACTATAATCTCAATTATAATGTTTGTTAAACATACCTCTCAAAATTTATCACCACTAAATGATACTACATTAAAATTGACTAATTCAAGAAATGTTTATATATATTTTTAGTATACAAAAAATATTCAGTCTAATGAAACACCTTTCCTTTTCAAGCATTATTTTCTAAGTTTCTCTACAAATGGAATCTTTACCTCTGCATTTTAATGAGCCTTGCCATAATTACTGTAGAATGGCTTTTCAAAGATATTTTGTTGCACTAAAACTGTGGTAGTAAACTCAGTGAACATGATGTGTGGAAGAGCATAATTAGCTGCTCAGTATTTTTTGGCCAGAATACATGCAAAAGTAATAAAAACATGCCTTTTAAACATCATAATTATTATAATATTTTTCATCTCTGGAGGACATTTCTTATGTAGTCGTGTGAACATGAAATTTGGTACAGTGTTAGTTTGTTTTGATGCTTCATGTCCTAAATATAAGAATAATAATGAAAATATGGTACACAGTTAATAATAGTACAGAGAGGGCATTTCAGTATGTGAATAAACATGGGCAAACTAGCATTGGAATGCCAATTTTAGGAATAAGATGTTTCAGCCAAGAATCTATACAAAGAATTTTCTAGACCATGTTGTTTTAGTCATTTATATTGATATTGTTCAAACGGGTAAATATACAGAAAAAACATTTAGATAAACTTGGGAACTTGAGATTTAACAAGAAAAATCTGAATTATAAAACCAATCACTAACACTTGCTGATGGATATTGTCAGACCATCCTCCTTTCCTCCCACAAATGTATGTATATGTTTCAAGATTTTTGTTTTTCCAATTAAAACTGGAAACATCATGAGGGTTTGGTTTTGTTTTTGTTACCTAATTCATTAAGTATATTCTTTCCAGAAATGTATCTTGAAAAAAATGTTACATAAATCTTCAAATGTGGATTTTCTTTTGAGGTAATTAAGTTGCTTCTACTGTGGAATTCTATAAAATTGTAATAATGGCAACTATTTTGAAGCCCAAAGAATATGGTTTTTGTATTTTTTTTTCTGTTGATTCATTTACAAAAGAACTGTATAGAATTGCCTTAGGTGTTTTGCCAGGGAATTGAAGTGGAAGTTAGTAGGAGAATCATAAATTAAATAAATTATTTTGTTAATAAAAGAACAAAGTAGGTACTTTTTTTTACCAACTACCGCCCTTCTGATCCTTGTCAAATCTAAAAAAAAAATGGTGTATATGGCAAAGCTCTCTAACATGTTCATAGGATTTTACAAGAAGTTTTATTCCAAATGAGTATAATCTAGTTTTCTTTGTTTTAACTATCAGTATTTTCTGAAAATTAGAAACCTATTTTCCCAAACACTTAGTATAATGCTATAATGTCCATTAAGAATATAATCCAGTTCACTGATATCTTGTTAAAAATATCTGATTTTAAATATAACTGATATATAAATATTAAGTCTCTTTGCTCCAACTCATTAGAAGAAAAACTTTTGACAGTACTATGTGATTGAAATGACTTTTTTTTTAAATTAAGTATCAGTAATAATATAGCCACAGAAAGATGGGTCTAAATTTTCTTAACATGGATGATATAAATTTGTGGCTTTTTGAACAAATTTTATCTTTAGAACAATCATTTGCAATGCAATATGAATCAGCAGTCACATTTATAATACAGTATTAATGTCAATTTAAGTATAATCTGAAGGAAATTAGAACTATTTTAAAAGTAAAAATTACTTAGTGATTATGAACTGCCTTTATATTATGGCTTCCTTTATATTATGGTGCAGTTAGGGCTTTTTGTTTGTTTCCTGTGTTTTCTGCTGGAGAGGATTCCAGGAAAACTGGAAGTGAGTATTTGACATAATTCTGTATCTTTAACTGTTTGGCAAACTAAAATATTCCAAAATTTTACTGGTGCTTATGGCTTTCTGAAGCATTGCACTGTTGTTTGTTAGAGCTTTGTGTGTGATTACTGTACATAGAGACTTCTTTTTAAACATGAGTAGTTGTAGGAAATAAATATTTTTCTTAAAGTAATTTTTGAATATCAGTGCATAGACAATTGATATATATGAAAATCTTACTAAAAAAATGAAAGAAAAAAGAAAGAAAGAAAAATAAATAAAAAATGAAAGAATAGTATTTGGCTATGTTTATACCTATTTATTTCATATTCTTTGAACTGGTTTTTCATTTTTGTATTTAGGTAAGGTTTTTCTTTCACATTGGTTAAAATGTTTCTGTAGTACAATGGAGATTAATACAACACTTATTTTTCCTGCCATTCTTTATTAAAATACATCAAAACTTTAATAGGCTACAGATTACTTCAGAAGTAATGTTTGAGAAGTACTAGTAGTTTAAAGATTTCGTATCTTACTATGTGCCTAAAAGGTTTCTATTTGGTAAGTCTCACATTAATTAAAACATTAATGTTTTTCAGTAGTAAGTTCTGCTTACTGTAAATTGTTTCTGATAGCCATATAGTGAAAAGTTTTATAAATCTAACATTGGCTAAATAAGGGACTATAAGAAATATAGTACAAAAATGTAGAAAAATGTAGCCATTTGATATGTGAAAACATCTGAATTGAGTTTGATTTTGCTTGTGATGAATACTGCTAAAACAAAGTATATGAACAAGTAAGAAATTATTATGTGTAGAAGTAATTAATATAAAATGGAAGAAAGGAAGTACCCCTGTTGAAATTTAATTATAATAGGGGAATGATTCATAGTTCAAATTATTTTTTCTGTTTATTTAGAAATGTAACATCTATAAAAAAAATTCTCAAGTTTTTGGCATATTTGGTTTGGATTAAATTTTAATTTGTATCGATAATTTTTATTTTATTTTTTTGCCAAGTTACTTATCTGGTGTTGGCCCCAATAGCCATACAACAATCTTTAAATAAAAGTTTTTTTTTAAATTTATTTATAGAGGCATATTTCTATAACAAACTATGGCTCTTGTATTACCTTATTTGTCCTTGTTATGGTATTTGCTGGTGTGTGTGTAACCTAGTTTTTCTTTAATTAATGATATTTTGTGGGATTTAGAAATCTTATTTCTCTTCCAAATAAGACTGTATGAGGTTAAGGATATATTTAAAGTTCAAGGAGCATCTAAATTGATATGTTAGTTATTTTAAACTTTGCTTTTAATTAATCATTTAATTCCCATCTCCTATATATACATCATGAATATGTTTTCCACCATCATAAATTATCTTTATAGTTCTAGCTTCAAGTGTTTTTACTGTTACTTTGACATAAGTCAAATTATATAGATTGACTTTCAATTTGGAATTAACATATTTAATATGCTTTATAAGTTGGCATTTAGTGTTTTTCACTTACCACTTGTGAGCTACTTTGGTTTGAAATGCCATTGTTGCTGATTGTGTGTAATCACCTTAATTTGTGTCTTTGATGTTTAAAATTATAATTAATTTTTTCTAAACTTTGTTATTTTAGAGCAAGTTGCTGTTTTTTATTTAAATATCATTTTGACTGGATTACGTTTGGTTATCCTTTTATTATACCAATAAAAATTCATGCATGAAACATATCTTTAGAATAGTATACACAGTATACAGCTTTCTGTTTTTCAAAATGCTTTGTTTTCTTCTATTATATTTCAGTAAGCTGTACTTTTTTTTTTAGTTGAGTTGGGTAGTGATAAGTTTGCATCAAGAACTTGAAACTAAGCATAGCTTACAAAAGCTTTTGATACACACACACACACACACATATATATATATAATCAGCTTTTTTTAAGAAAAAATTTTTATTGATTTTTAGAGTAAGGTTAAAGGAGAGAGAGGAACATTTATGTGAAAGTGGAACATCAATCGGCTGCCTCCTGCACACCTTCTACCAGAGATAGAACCTGCAACCCCGGGCATGTGCCCTGACTAGAATCAAACTGGCAACCCTTGGGTGCATGGGAGAACACTCAATCAATGGAGCCACATTGTCTAGTGTCAATTCTTGAAGCTTGATAATAGTTATGTTCATTTCAGTTTAGATCTGTTAACTGTTATTTTACTATACAGTGTGCTTTGATGTCTGAGTGATTATGTCCATGCTGCTCCCTTTACTTGAAAGTCCCTTTTCTCCCTTTTTCATGCTGGGAAACCAGTCCATATACAAGGTCCTGTTCAAATAATAGCTTTATGAAACTTCTTTCCCCTTTAGTATTAATAACTGCTACCATATTCTTGAAGGTCAATTTTTATCTATCACAACTTCACATTTTATTTTAGCTTTTACCTGCCTTCTCTATATCATTGGTCTTCAAAAGGCTTTTCTGTGTCCATTGGTTAAAAATTATTATGTACTCCTAATATGTATAAGTATAAATTATATATGCAGCTATAGAAGTGTGCTCTATGCATTATAAAATATTCAAAAATGGAAGTCTTAACATCTGATAAAATATTTTAAAAACATTTGTTTCACTGAAGCAATAATATTTGGGGAAACAGTGTGTCCTTCATGTTAAAAGTTAACTTATGTGCTCACTAAAACATTTTAATTGTGGTAAACACACACACACACACAAACGTAATGTGTTTTAAAAATCCCATATGATTGTGCTTCACTTATTTGTTTTTTATCTTGATTTTATACTTTTTGATTCAGTGATTTAAAGTTGTGAATTCAGGTTCAGTATATTTTGATGCTTGGTTTTTAGGTAGGATAGCTAAAATGCTACCTTTCAAAAACAGGTAGATTTAAATGGAGGTATATTGTTGGGGACCTCTACAGTTTCATTACAACTGCTGTTTAGAGCTTGTCTTCATGTTCAAGATGTTTGGTATTTCAATATCTTATTAATCACAAGAAACTTAGCCCTCACAGTAGTTACTCTTGCCGCATAGTACTGGTTTGGTGTGAGGTTTACTGTTCAGAGTGAACGTAAATTTTTATTTTATTTGGACTTCTAATGTGTTGAGTGTTTTGTTTGTTTTGTTTTTTTTTGTTGTTGGTTGACTCATTACAGTTGATTAGGTTGCCATGGTTTTACTTCATAATGTAACTGATAAAATTTGTGTATTACTAGTAAGAGTGACATACTGCATTGACAGTTTTTGTTTTTTTGTTGTTACCTGTGACTATATTATTGGATTATCTTTAGTCTGCCAATTCTTCGGAGGAATGACACTCACTAGGAATAAATGCTTACAATAATATATAACATGGATTAGCAGTGATGCCCTCACTTGGTCCATGTATCAGATGGTCACCCATGTCATTCTCCCTTTACATTTTTTACTCTTAGTTAATTCTAGATAAGTTATTTGTTCACTCAGCTGAGCTCTCATACATCACAATTTGGCACAGGATGCTTACTGTGCTAAGAGGGAACAATTAAGTGAAGGTGTGACTGTCTACTTGATCTCATTCTGGAACTCCACACATGACAAGATATGAATCCCTGTGTGACAGGTGAACACCTGACACTTGGACCAATCGGAACTACCAGTGCCCATAAATACTAGAATGACATTTTTTTTTTATTAAATGCCCTCTACGATTTTTTTTAGATATGTGATAATTTCTACACTTCAATGGAAAATATATTAATGGATTTTGTGGCCCCACTTAGGGGATTTTGTGCTGTATTATGATGACAGGAACTATGTAAAACTCATCCTTGCTGTCCTAGCACTTAGCATAAGACCTGACACAGATTATTATAGGTAATTTGTTGGATGAGTGACAGATTGACCTAACTCAAATAGAGGACTTTTATTAAAAAGTAAGATAGATGTTGGCTGGATATATTTAGATGTCATATTGAAAAGATAAGTATCAAAAGAGGCTATTGAAAAATAATATGATGGGGCTATTTATGCAGAAAAAATGGCAATACAGTATGTACTATGGAAGCAAATAAAAGATGGGAAGATAAGTTTATAGGTATCACACTGACCTGTGAGTCATGATGGTATCCCTGAAGTTTTGATGAAAGGAATCAAGAGGGGAAAGGGCCCTGACTGGTTTGGCTCAGTAGATAGAGCATCGGCCTGCAGACTGAAAGGTCCCAGGTTCAATTTCCGTCAAGGGCATGTACCTTGGTTGCGGGTACATCCTCAGTGGGAGGTGTGCAGGAGGCAGCTGGTCGATGTTTCTCTCTCATCGATGTTTCTAACTCTCTATCCCTTTCCCTTCCTCTCTATAAAAAAATCAATAAAATATATTTAAAAAGCGGGGGGGGGGGGGAGGAACAAAACGTAAATATTTTATTTAATTGTTTGAACTGCGTATTGGAATGTACTAGTAAGTGTGAAAAGGGGTTTTTAAATGTTTTTAGAAAATTGCAGTAAACATGTATTTCCATGTATAGAATAGTATTTTTAAAAATATTGTCATGCCTCAGTATTAGATGTAAGGTGAGCATGTATTTGAATAGCTTTCACATATTTTATTTGTAATAGACAATATTAGTTTATTATCTACAATGTATGTATTTTTTGCAAAAATTTGGTAATGAAAGTTATTTTTTTCAGTCTGATTTGTAACTGATTTTTGAACATTTTTTCTCATAAGACAAATGCATATCTTTAATTATGAGTGGTATACTTAAGTTGTTTTGGGGAATGCGATTTTTCTTGGTTTGGAATTGAGTTCTCAATGTATTCGAGCTCATATAACTGCTGTGAGGACAGGAAACTTGTTTTGAGAGATACATGCACTACTCCTTTAATACTAAAAATTTTAATGTTCTCTTTTCTGCTGCATATCAGCACAGGCTCAGATTTAGTAGTTCATCTCCCCAGGTGATGGTAATGTTACTTCAAGTCAGTAAACTTGCTTAATGTTTTCAAAGTCCACATTTTTATACAGTTGGTTACAGTTGTTTTCTCAATGTAGTCCTTTTTGTTGAATATAGAGTCTGTACAGGTTATGTGGGCAGGAATATGGGGGAGGCAGAGCTGAGCCTAAATTATAAATTTTCACCAAAATTCTTTGACTTTAATGCAAATATTTCAGCTCTGCACTTCATACTAGTGCTCATCATCTGTTAATGCCCTTAAATACATTCTTTTTTTTGTCAATTAGAATAAAAAGTGGAAATATGAAACATACCCCATATATATGTTTAACAATTGGTTTACCTATATAGAGCAGATTATCTAATTGGTAAAGAGAAAGCTTTCATTCCAGTTATGCTCTTCAGTACTTTCTAGCCTTCTCTGGTCCTCAGAAGAGGTGTGCAAATAAGATAGGATAAATATAAATAAATAGTGGATGGAACCAGGTGAAATAAATACACCCAAATTAAGATAGTAGGAAGTGTCATGGTATACAGTCAACCCTCAGTTAAGGAATCCAAGAGCTATAAATTATAAGACTAACTGGACAGGTCTACTACCTTAAATAGACCATAATTTAAATGTTTAGAAAATTGTATCTTATTTGGATTTTAGAATTCAGGATATTAAAAATAGTATATATTCAGAGTCAGGAATTACTTTAGGATATTAAAAGACTGATTATGTTTTAGTACTTACAAAGCACTAACAAATTTAATATTATTGCTAAGACTAAATGAAAGCCTTTTTTTGAGGTATGAGGTTTGATGAATTTATTATCTGTGCATTCAGAATCTTAATTTGGACTAATTACATAAAAGAATAACCTGAGTTTTTCAAACATAATTTCAGAAGTATTACTATAACTGTAGTATCAACTTTGACATTATCAGCAAAACAATATTCATTTCAATTCTGTATACTTGGACAAAATATTGTCGGGCTACTTTCTCCCTTAGCAAAAGAAATATTTCCATTAACAGGAAACCTTTAGAATAACTAGTGTGAAATAGGTAACAAGCATACTTGACACATTAAGATTTTTTTATTTGTGCCAATGCCGAGATATATGACCTTGGTCAAATAAGTTTGATCACATAACCTTAATAGGTTTCAATTGGCCTACTGTTCAAGACTGAATGAATACAGAGCTATAATTTCATGGTGGGAAAAGTGGTAGTGTAGAATAGATAACCCCTAAGTCATCCAAATCTCTCACCTTTGTAAGAGCAAAGAAATATTTAATTGGCCTAGGTTTCAAATCTTTTTCTCATCTAGCACTTACTCTAATGGAGATATAGTAGGTTGTAGAGAAATGAGCAACAAAAGGAAGGCAAGCTAGGCAAGTAGTAGTAAATAAGCGTAACATCCTGAATGACAGCCAGTTATATTATTTAAAACTAGAGCCCGGTGCCCAGATTTGTGTACCGGTGGGGTTCCTCGCACAGGTGCATGATCAGGGCCAGGGAGGGACCGCAGGAGGTTTCCAGAGCATGTCCATCCCATCTTGCCCAGTCCCTGGTGGTCAGTGTGCGTCATAGTGACTGGTCAAATGAACAGTCAGATACTTAGCATATTAGGCTTTTATTATATAGGATAATTGTATGTGTTTTTTTTTAATTGTTAGATTATATTCGGTGTTTAGAAGGTGATTGAAATGGGTTACTTGGCACTCACTGGTGTAAGCTTTTTCTAGAATGAAGTTAATAAAGTGACCAATTAAACCCAGAAGTTTTTCATTTCAGTAAAGAAGTTTTTACAATTGGAAAGAAAGCATTTTTTTTAGCAGTCTAAAGCACCACATGACACATTTTAATAAAAAACAGTTGGAAAATATTTCTAAATATTTATATGGACTACTATGGTAAGTAGGTGAAACTTATTTCAAAAATATTAGTGTTTTAATTCTGGTTAAATTTGCCATATCTGGATCCCAAAAGTAATTTCAGTTATTTAAGAGTATTTGTGAATGTCAGTTTAAAAACTAAGAGCTCTTCATTACCAAGTAGGGGATCCAGAAAGAGCATCTATATTAGATGCTGCAAAAAACCATTCTCTCTCAACAAGGACTTATGTATGGATAGAGGCTTCTATCCTACTCCAGCCTCACTTTATTTTATTCTGTATTCTTTGCTACTTATGGATTGAATGGCCTTGGACAGAATATTTAACTTTGAAACTGCATATATAAAATGTTAAGTATCTTTTTAGTTAGCTAAAATAAAGTATGCATATTGAAGGTACTTTGTAACAAAATTTAGTTGTTGGCTTTAATGTGGCTAAAATGGTCAAAATAATACACATTAAGGATTGGTTTTGTCACCTTCATAATACTTATATTTGAAAATATATAGTAATTTTAGTAATTTTTCTTTGGGAATTAATAAGATAGTGTGACTTGATTTTTAGGAATTATGTGAAATTCTAACTGCTAAATACTATGTTTTAAAAATCCTAAGTTTGTGGTGAAGGCTGGGGAAGAAAAATTGGTATTCAGAAATGTTAGAGTGTATCTGTAGTGAGGAGATAGGGATGAATATTCATTTAATTTTGTAATAGAGATACTGTCTTAAGTTTACTTTTTATTAATTGTGCATTAATCAAGGGAAATTATAACTACTACTTTAATACTTCTATTTTAAAAACGTTTACATTTTACAATGTGACCTTTTGCCTATTTTCAGTGGGATTTTTTGTTGATGATGTTTTGCCCCTTCTTGAAGGTTTTTGGTTCCTTTAATATGATATCTTTATATTTAAATAGAATAAAGATGGTGCCTGGCCGGCATTACTCAGTGGATAGAGCGTTGCCCTACTCACTGAAGGGTCCCAAGTTTGATTCCAGTCAAGGGCACATACCTGGGTTATGGGCTCCATTCCCAGTAGGGGGCCTGTAGAAGGCAGCTGATCAATGATTCTCTCTCATCATTGATGTTTCTCTCTCTCTCCCTTTCTGAAATCAAACATATTTTTTAAAAAGAATAAAGATAGCAAAAGTCTATATTGTTGGTTAACAATACTGAATTTCTTTGTTTTAGCACCTTTTAAAGTCAGAACTTACAAATTTTCATCCTTTTCTCCTCCAGATAGTCTTTCCCCATAGAGAATAGATGCATTTGTTGAGATCTGACTGGGGTAATTCTTTTCATAACTCAAGGAAAGAAAAGCTGGAGTGCTTAGGTGATATCTTGAGAGCAAGAAAGGTGTTAGTATAATGCTACAAAAGCAGTGACTCAAGTTTGGGATCCTCTGAGCTTGCTGTTGAATGACGTACTTCAATCACATAGTCCTTGCACATTGTAGAAATTAGAATATGCAAACTTAAGAACTCTAAAATTGTTTGAAAAGCCGAATTTTTATTACTTTGCAGATGTTCCGTTTAAGCCCACCTCTTCCATAGCCATAGCTGGAGCTGTAATTGGAGCTGTCCTTGCCCTTCTCATCATTGCCGTCTTTGTGACTGTCCTGCTGACGCCTCGAAAAAAGAGACCATCCTATCTTGACAAAGTGTAGGTAACTTTTTTTGCCTGTGTTCAGCGGTGAATATTCAGTATGTGTCAGTATTTACCTTTAGTGCTACTCATATGGAAAGTGACAGGGATGAAAGTACATGAAGGTATTGTTAAATATTTGTGTGATGACCAGGGTTTCATCAGAACATCTCAAATAACATGTCAGCAAATAAACTGTCAAGGGGCTGCTGAAGACAAGTATATCAGACATCTTTTTCACCTACACTACTTTAAACACCTTTCCACATGGTAACAGAATGGCATTCTATGTTGTCCTGCCTTCTGAATAATACAGCTCTTAATGAAATAGTTGAAAGACAGATATAAAAAAATCTTAGTTTAATTGCTTCTTTAGATTATATATGCTTGTCTTATGTATAGATATGATTTAACTTTCAACTGACAGTAGTTATTAAGCACATTTAATTTTAAAACTTCTTAAAGAATTTTGGTTTTGGTGAATTGTAAAATGGGCATTTTTTTATTTAAAGGGAAAGCAGTGATTTTGGCCTCATCATTGAGATAGAATTATAAAGCAAAAGTTGCACTTTGCTGTAGAATCAAAAGACTATGTCTCACCCAGCCAGTGTGGTGCAGTGGTTGAGCATCAACCCATGAACCAAGAGGTCACCAGTTTGATCACCTGGTCAGGTCACATGCTTGGGTTGTGAGCTTGATCCCAGTAGGGGGCGTGCAGGAGGCAGCAGATTGATGTTTCTCTCTCGATGTTTCTCTGTCCCTATCCCTTCCTCTCTTTCTAAAATCAATAAAAACATTTATTTAAAATTAAAATACTTAATGTCCCAATTCATGTAATTCCATCAACAAGCTTTGTTGCTGCATCTTGTGAAATGAGAATTACTTGTCCTACTTACCTCACCTGGTTGTGATGAGAGAATAAAATAATGTTTATAGATTCTGAAGTTCTATACAGATGGTATTTCTTGTGTGGTTATTACAGTTTTTATATTAGGACATATGCTGGCTCTCAAAAAATGGATTTCTTCTGTTTTTATAAATGTTGTGTATGTGTCTCTAATTTGTCACAGTTATAGCACTAATCTTTTTGCTTTGAAGACACCTGGGAGTTAGTCTCAGCTTTATCATGATCAAATTAGTGGTATGAACATGAACAACTCACATGACCGCCATGAGCCTTAGTTTTCTCACCTAAATGACCTATGACATCTTGGAGCTATAAAGTTGCTGATATTTTTGTTAGATGAAACGAAGTAATTAATTTAGGTAATAGGATCGTAAAGTACTCTTTCAGTGCAATACCAGAAAGATGAATTTTATAATATTTTAAGTGACTAGCATGTGGTTAATTTTATCTTAGTTCCCAAATTATCTCAGGATTTTCTGTAATTTCAGAAACAAAATTTTCTAATAGACTAGTAAATCTATGTAACCATTGTATTTATTATTTGAATTCTGTTCATTTAAAATATGATTTCATGCCCTCTTTGAGAAGTTTATTAGACTGCAATTTATAACTACTTTGGCCTCT
The DNA here is from genome assembly GCA_004026665.1 of Murina feae. NCBI lineage: Eukaryota > Metazoa > Chordata > Mammalia > Chiroptera > Vespertilionidae > Murina > Murina feae. The sequence goes on along the minus strand of PVJC01025008.1, from coordinate 2,996 downwards.
ATAGTTTTTATTCTCTTTATGCTTTAATATAGGTGACATTCTTGTTTGATTTGCTAATTATAAGCACTGAAAATTATTTACCAGTGATCTTCAAGAGTATGAGACTATGCAGAACGCTAGAAGACATATTTAATTTTATTGGAATTTAACAGTGTTTAAAGTGCATGCTAATATATTTTTTTAAGTACATTAGGTCATTTGGCAAAAGCAATGATCTAAGGTCCCCTAAGCTGCCTTCGTTTATTTCAGGTTGCAAGATTTATAATGGTCTGTAGATTGACAATATTAATTTGCATTATGAATATTCTAAGAGTGGCCATGATTTTAAAAATTAGTTTTGGAAATATTCCAAATACAATCTAAACTTTTTTTTCATTATCATTTTAAAATATAGTCTTTTAAATGTGTCACTTTTATGACACTTTAGGGACAAGTACCTTCCATTACATACATGTTTTATAATCTTTAAAATGTTGGTAGGCATGTAGATGTAAAAATATGCAATACATAAATAAATTGGCCATGTACTATATTGCTTGCTTAGTAATAATTTGAAGAAATATTTCTATTTGAGTTGCTTTTTAAAATAGGCATCTATTAGATTGTCTTAAGCATTGAAACCTTTCAAACTAGTTTATTTTCCATTTATGTTTGGTTAGTGGAAATATAAGAGCAAATTAAATATATAATGTACAGTGATATATAAATGTTAGTATGAGGAAAATATCCTTAAAAATTAAGAAAACTTTGATTGTTTTTCCCCTTCTCTTTTTTACTTTTGCTAAATGTGGCAGTCACATTTTTTAACCTTTTTAATGCAGGATTGACCTTCCACCCACACATAAACCACCGCCTGTGTATGAAAAACGATCCCCCTCTTTGCCTCAAAAAGACCTTCTGTATCAGGTAAGTGTTCATGAGTGCACTTAAAATAAAATGAAATAAAATAAAAAGTACTTATCAGTATATATTATTTGTTTCAAAATATCATCTGGTCATGATATATTAAACATTGTATAATAATGTGTAATAATTTATCTGAAACACTTAGGTGATCAAATTTTGTTTAAGAAAGAAAAGTAATGGCCACCATAGCTAAGACAAATCAAAACTGTATAAGAAATACAATTTTTTACTAAAATTATAGCTGAATACATTGTTAATACAGTTTTATTGACATAGAGATTCATTATAAAATGTGCATTTTATATAAAAATGTAAAAATATTGAATATCTTTGGTAGGGTATGATAAAGAGCTTTTTCTCCTTGCAGTATGAATTTTGCTTATTTTCCAGTATATTTAAGGTCTAAATTTTAGCTTTTCTTTATTTAGCAACAGTGGGTTTATATTCCAATTTAATAGCCTGGATAGTAATATTGGGCTCCCTATTACATTTATGACAACTTAAAAAATTTATTTTATATTTAGTTTACATGATTCATGTTAAAGTATTGATTCAGTGCTTCTATCTTGTTCTATCCCTAGATTAATATGCTCTACTTGGAAAAGTTTAAATCATCAGAATATTTGATTACTTTTATTCTTACCTTTAGTTTTTTTGTTTTGTTTGTTTGTTTTCTTCTATCAGTCATGCATCCTGTTGGTGCCCTAACCTTATATTGGCGTTTCATGACCTGTGGGAGTGTTCTATAATACTTTATTCCTAAAATATGCCCTGTATCTCCAACTTAAATAAGACAAATAACTTGCCCATCAGTTAATTTATTTAAAATGGTATAAAAACTCCAGGGGAATATGTGTATTAAGATATTTTCAGTTTCTGTTTCTTTGTTGACCATGTACTCAGTATACTGCCCCAATATGGGGCAGGGAGTGGAATTCTCTGGCAGGTGCACTCATGGACAATGGGCACCAACTTTGTTACCTTATACATGCTGGGTATCCCAGGGGTGAATACATGCCATCTTTTCTGATCTTGTTTCCACATTTCTTTTGGAAAATAAACAAACTTAACAACTAGTGTGAAATGTCAACAAAATTTTTAACTAGAGCTATTAAATCTACAAGAAGATAGCTGTCTTCCTCTCTCCACAAAGCTAGCAATTGACCAGAGGATTTCTAGGTTCAATTTTGGGAATGTTGTTAGTAAATTTTAGGACAATTTTAATTGCATGTATTTTTTATTCTTCTTTATAAAATCAATTGATTTTATAACTTGTTATTAAATATTTTCAGATTAAATATTTATAAAAGCTTATGAATTGGGAAAAATCATTTGGCTCAGATCAAGTATCCTGGGTTTTAAGTGAAGAAAATATGATTGCTATATATATAGACACTGCTAAGTAAAGATAAAAGGAAGACTTTTCTTGAAAAATTTGAGTTGGCAAAGGTACAAAGTGCAATTTTTCGTATCCTCGAAGTCAGAGAAGGCTTCCTGGATGGATCCATTTTAGACATAGGAGTTTTTGAAGCATGTAATGAAATTGTTGATTAGAATAATTTCACTTGTAGTAAATTGGATAATCAAAAGCATAAACTGGGATGGAAATGAAAAGTTCTCTGTTAAAGTAATGGACATTTTAGAAAGAAAATTGATGGGAGAGCCACCTGCAATGGATAACAACATTGGGCTTTGGGAATCGGAGACCATTTAGGAATATTGTAACTTTGTTCTCATCTATAAAATTAAGGAGATGAAAAACATAATTGTTTGTTTATTTTCCTCTTCTAGCTGTAAAATATTCTATAAAATATTGCTAATGGTAGACTAGTTGCTATCATTCCATCTAGGAGAGTCAGAACTTGAATTGGAGGTGAAATAACCTAATACTATAAAGCTTTTAAGAAAAATTTAGGCTAAACTCATTATCCATCAGCAAGATAATTTATGATTCATGCATTATAATGTCATATATTTACTGTATGTTTGTGTTTTAATTAATGTGATATCTACTCTATAAAAGCAAAATAGTAAAATTAACCGTTTCTCCAAGACGGGTAAGCCACGCCCACCAGCCAATCAGAGTGGCT
>PVJC01025007.1:0-25073 GCA_004026665.1 Murina feae | reverse complement strand
TTAGCTCTGAAGGGTCATCTCTGATGGCCCAGGCCACACAGCCAGGACAGCCAGGCACCGTCAAGGCACCTGATGCTCTGCACACGCTCTGCACATGCTCCCCTGCTTGTTCGTGGAACTGTCATTGCCCCCCCACAGCCCCCCACAAGGCCTCGCCTGAACCACACACCAGCTCCCTGTGTCTGGCCTCCTACAGATCAGGCCAGCCAGGTCTTGGTATTTTACATGTCCCCTCAATGATTCAGAGGGCGGCAAGGCTGGGAACCCGCACTGTGAGCCGCCCTGTGGAACCCGGCCACACACTAGTCTCCGGGCCTTTTAAAAAGCTCCCAGCCCCAGCCCTGGCCTCAGTGGCTGGAGGGAGTGGGGAGGGCGGGCACCGCTGGGCTGAAAGCTCCCGGTGACTCTAATGCCAAGGTCTGGCAGCCCCACAGCAGCCACAACCCCAAGCGCAGGAGGAAGGAAGCGACTGTCCTGGGCAATAGTCACCGAGATGGTTTTCTCTGATGTTCGCGTGCAGGACAGCCACCCTGTGGTCCTGACCTGGGTGGGGCGTGGACTCTGGGGGCAGTTTTACAACTTTCCAATCTCTGGACTCTGCTTTCAAAGGTTTTAACCCACCTGTTGGGGCAGGGCTCCAAGTACTGGAGCAAGCCAGAGTGAGGACTGCCAAATAACAGTGATGGAAATGGTATGAGTAACAATTATAGTGGTCACTAGGGGTCTGGTGCATGAAATTCATGCACAGGGGGAGGGTGGGGGTCCCTCAGCCGAGCCTGCCCCCTCTCACAGTCTGGAACCCCTCAGTGGATGTCCTATGATGGCCCCAGGCTGCCAGGCGCCTTTTGTGTGTGTGTGTCGCCACTGGGGACCTGCCCTCAGCCGAATCTGAGGCTCAGAGCAGTCCTCCTGTGTGTGTCTACCCCCAGGCACACCGTGGAGGCTTGGAGCAGGCATCCCCTCTATGTTGATCTCTCAGACTCTTGCCCCTCCCCGCATGTTGTTCTCTTTTTTGAGCTGTGGCCAGGGCTGGGTGCTGCCTGCCTCCCAAGCTTGCCTACTGCCCATCTTCCTCCAGCCACCAGAAAGCAGGGAAAACCCCGCCTCGTGGTCAGGCCAGCCTTTTCCTGCTCCTTGATCCCCGAAAGGGACCTGGGGAGCCACCAAGCAAGCCGCCAGCCCCTAAGAGCTTGCTTTCTTGCTCCCCAGTGCCCTGCAAGTGGCCTGGGAAGCCCACCAAGCAGGCCGCTGACCCCCCGCTGCCTCTTTCCTGCTCCCCGATGCCCTTCAAAGGGCCTGGGCAGCCGCCAAGCAGGCCGCCGACCCCCTGCCACCTCTTACCCGCTCCCCAGTGCCCCTCAAAGGGCCTGGAGAGCCGCCAAGCAGGCTGCCAACCCCCCGCCACCTCTTACCCACTCCCCAGTGCCCCTCAAAGGGCCTGGGGAGCTGCCAAGCAGGCCACCAACCCTGCTGCCTCTTTCCCACTCACTGGTCCTGGGTCCTGTGCTGTTCTGCCCTGCAGCCGCTCTGTGCACTCGGGAGGTCCCTCAGCCCGGCCTGTGCCCTCTCACAGTCTAGGAGCCCTCGAGGGATGTCCACCTGCTGGCGTGCCTGACCAGCCTGGGTGATGGGCTTTAAGGTTGCCCGTAGCTCCCATTGACCCAATGTCCCAGCAAAGCTGGCTGGACGCAGGTTTCAGGGGTTTGTTTATCTTCTATAATTGATGCTGTTCCTTTAAGGCGAGGCTTAGTAAAGAAGCCTCACTTCTATAATTGAAAGAATGTTACTCTTAGACTCAGGCCCGACCTGCTGTTTCCTTCAGCTCCCGAGGATTCTATGATTTATACATTGTTACAAACATGTTTTGCTTTCAGGCAAGGATAAGCGAGCCAGCACGCAGGCAGTTTCACTTTCACTCCTGCTGCAATGGAAGCTGCCGTTTTACTCCGTGAGTGGCGGCTGCCATGTTGGCTGGGCTAATTTGCATACAGTCGCTCTGATTGGCTGGTAGGCGTCCTGGAGAAACGGTTAATTTCAATATTACGCTTTTATTAGTTAAGATAGTCGCTCTGATTGGTTGGTGGGAGTGGCTTGGGATATAGCGGAGTGACACAATTAGCATATTACCCTTTTATTAAATTAGACTAGGGGCCCAGTGCATGGGGGTCCCTCAGCCCAACCTGCACCCTCTCCAATATGGAGTTCTTGGGGACTCTCACAATCCAGGACCTCTGGTTCTTAACTGCTAACCTGCCTGCCTCCCCTAACCACTCTGCCTGCCTGCCTGCCTGATCCCCCTAACTGCCCTCCCCTGATGGCCTGGTCACCCCTATTAACTTTCTTTTTAATCTTATCCCCTTCACACACAATTGTATTTGACTTCCTTATTGGCTTCTTCCTCTCACACAATTTTTCTCCTTTATGTAACACTTTTCCTACTGACTCATCATTTATAAACTTTTCTTTCTTCCTTGTTTCCTACTTCTGTTCCATCATCATGCTTCCCATTTTTCTACTACCCTCCTTCCCTCCCCACATTCCTTCTTTTCTTTATCTTTACCCCTGCCCACCTTCCCCTTTTCCTTCCTTCCCACCTTAATTTTTTTCTTCACTTCCTCCCTCTGACCTGCTTTGCTCCCTCCCCCATTCCTTCCAAGGCTGCTCCCCACCCCTGGACTGAGGCCTTGGAATGGACTCATTGCTTAGGCCTCTGCTGCCTGGGAATCCATTGTGGGGCACACGCAAACAGAGGCCTAAGCACGATCGGTCCATTCCAAGTTTCTGGGCCGGCCTGCTGGTCCCGCCCCTCGGCTTCCACCTGCAAAGCACCCGATGGCCAGGGCACACACACAGAAAGAGCCCGCAGCCTCCAGACGGCTGGCTGGTCCCGTCCCTTCGGCACGGCTCGCTCTTCCCACCCCACCCAGGGGGGCGGTAGGGCAGATGGGAAGGGCTTACTGGCTGGCTCGCTCCTCCCGCCCTGCGGCTGTGGCCTGGATCCCGAGGCAGAGGTGTTCCGTCTGCCCTGCTGGACCCTGGGCTGTGACCTCTGCCATCTTACCTGGGCTAATTTGCATACAATCACTCTGATTGGCTGGTAGGCATGGCTTAGGCATCCCAAAGAAACGGTCAATTTCAATATTACGCTTTTATTAGATTAGATAATAAAAGGGTAATATACAAATTGACCCTAAAGGAGGAATGACCAGAACGACCACTCAACCGGTCACTATGTGGTGCACTGACCATCTCTTGGTCTCTTTCCCCAGCCAGCAGGCTCCGATTTCCCGATGGTGAATGGGGAACTGAAGGTGGGTGGTGGGGGACGCAGGTGGCGCCAGGTCAAGGTTCCCACCCGCCAGTCACCCACACACAGAGGGCAACCTGTGGAGGGGGTGGGGGTGGGGCTGGAGAGTGGGCAGGAATAGCCAACCTCTAGGTCTCCTCCCCTGGCCATCAGACTCCTATTGCCTGATGGTGAGTGGGGAACCGGGGTGGGTGGCGGTGAGGGGTGGGTGGCTGCAGGCAGCTGGGGAAGATGGCCCCGATTGCAGGACAGGCCTAGGCACTGTACCCACGCACGAATTTCGTACACCAGGTTTCTGGTATTATATAGATACACTACCTGTGGATTGATTGGTTATATATATGTGTTCATGGATATATGTCCTTACTTTATTAATTTCTTATTTTAATTTTATTTTAAAATTAGTTCCTTTGGACGTTTTACTTCATATTACAACTCTGGTTTGATGTCTGTTTTGGAATTCTGTGCACACGTAGCTGCAGTCCACCCAGCAGTGAAGGAAGCACAGAACATTCATTGTGGAAAGGAGCGCCCGGGGAGAAGTGCCTAGTGCTCGCAGGCGATGAGAGCAATTCCCCAAGGTGTCCACTGGAGGGCGCCAGAAGCTCACCCAACGGGGCAGGTGCCTGCGGAACCCATTTCTGCCAAATGGAATCACTAGGGATGCAAATTGCTATTAATGTTCCCTGGGCACGGTCTCCTCCCCAGGATCTCCTCTCCTGTCTTCTGCCTCATGCGTGGGGCTTCCCTGAGGTTCAGTGTCCAGGACGAGAGCCACACTGCACCGGGCAGGCCCTGCTCTGGACACACGCAGGCCCGGCATCTAGCAGAATCCAGTGAGACCACACGCTCCGTGCGGGGAAGCTCACCCCGCAGCCTCGGGCCCAGTGTTAGAGCTCGAGCAAAGGCCGGCTCGGTATCCGTCACCTGAGCCCCGACCTGGAAGGTGGCACACTCCCGTCCTGAGGATGACAGTGGGAAGATAAAGATAAGATTCGGGGCTGCTTCCTGGGGGGACACGGGGGACCGGCAGGCGGGGGCAGGATGGGAGGGAGCGCCGGGACCTGTTAGGCAGTGACTTTGTGTTCCATGGACGATACAGGTGTTTATAACACACACAGAGAAAGCAAGCCAATCAGACCAGAGGGCCCTGCCCAGACCCGCGGGAGGGGAGGGGATTGCCGGGCAAGCGCCATGCAGGCGGGACTCGAGCTGCTGAAAGGAAGAGAGAGCGGAAGGACAAGGCCAGCTTTCCCAGGCCTTTGGCTCGGGCTCTGCTCCCCCAAACCCACCTGCTGCGGAGCTCCTGGGCTGCCCTGCATCCACACGGCGCTAGAAACCAGTTTTAAAAAAGCGAATGTAATAACGAAGGGGGTTGGGGGCCTGAATGTGGATGGAAGCGATGTGGACGCATCAGGGCAGCGCCCTCCAGGGGCAGGTGCTGTGCAGGGTCTCCGTGCCCCCTGCCTCCCGTGGACCTGCCTGACCAGGCCGCCCGCCAGCCCAGAGGGAGGACAGACCAAGGCCCTCTCGGGAGGAGGGCCCCAGCAGCAGTTTCCTCACTTTCCTTGTTGCAGGTCGGGCTTTAGCCAAGAACTGGCTCCCATAAGTGAGTTCTTGGTGGTGGTCGCCACAGGGGTGGTCTTGCTCCCTAGGGACCATGTGGGGGGCGTTTAGTGGGTGAATCCACAGATGCCACCCCCTCAGAGCACACAGCAGAGGTTACCAGCAAGGGCAGTGGAGTTGAGTGCCTGCTGCATTGGACCTGACCCCATCTTCTCCGGGGCTCAAACCCAGGTCCGAGGCGCCAAGACGGACGTGCGCCCAGGAGCTGGAAGTGCTGACTGTGGCCCCCGAAGAGGAAGGCGCGGAGCGAGCCGGGGACCCCCAGCCCCGGGAGCCTGTGCCGGTTCCCAATGGCACTGTTTCATCCATGATCTCCTTGGAAGTAAAGCCTTTCTGTTTGGCCTCTCATGGCTATTTTGAATTCTATGTCCTTCTGCCAACCACCTCGTTTCCCATTTCTCGTGGTCCCACCTGCACACCAGGTATGAACGGAGCCCAGGAACACGGCCCACTTCCTGCGCATCTCCTGCTCGGAGGGGGCTCATGGCGCAGTGGGGGAGCCAGGCCTACCTATCCCTCACCCCCGGGCGTGGCACACCGACACGGGGGGAGCTCAAAGGCTCCGGCAGGTTCTGTGACATTGCCTGGGGCTCGGGACTGGGATGAGCAGAACACGTGAGGCCAGGAGGGCAGTGAGGGTGACAGTGATGGCGGCAGAGCCGTGGGAAGTGGGTGTGGAGCTCACAGAGCCGGGGCATGTGCTGGTGACGTGGGGAGGGAGGGAGTCTGGGGGTCAGGCAAGCGCCACTTGGAGACTAGTCCTGTGTTGGGTCTTTACCCCCAGAGCTCTGCGGGGAGCAGGGGCGTGGGGCACGGGCGGGGCTTCGTCAGATCCCATTTCAAAGTGCAGACAGTCGCACGCTAAAATTGAAAAGCAGAAGCTGAACTCATTTGAAAACCCAGTTATTTTTAAAAACAGCTACCTGATTGATTAACTTTAAAGGATCTAATTAAGCCATCGTGGCTTTTCCCTCCCAACAGTCAGAGAAGGGGCTGAATTCAAACACATCCATTTCCTTTGCACAGAGCGGCCGTGCACAGGCCCGGCTGGAGCTCTCCTGCGGTGGTTTGCGAGGCCGCATTTCTTTTGAAGATCAGTTGAATATTTATGTGTGTGTGGTTTTTGATGTTGTTAAAATTCCCAATTCTCACAGTGCCTTCCAGGTTTCCTAGGACTTTTCACATACCCTCCTCAGAGAGCCGGGGGATCAGCAGCTCGTTGTATAAATTCTCTGTGGTTTGGGCCATCTAGCTTTCCTGTGCAAAATGGGGTTTTTCACCAAGTTTTCATTTCCTTTTTGTCTCATTCTATCGCTGATCAAACCTAGCCCACCAGATTCTATCTGTCCATCACCTGCCCGTCATGGTGAGTAGTGCCTTCGGAAATTTAGGCTACAAACCCTCTGTGTCAGCGATTCTCAACCAGGTGCCACAAACATAAAACATGTAATACCTGACTATTTAGCCAGGGGCACTGACCTCTAGGCCCTCAGATTACCAAATAAAAGACTGACAGCAGCCACACAACAGTAGCCATCCAATGTGAATCAATCAGAAGTATACCTAATATTGTGCAGATCAGCAAAAAATATATTTTTGGAATGCTGCCGGATTTTGGTAAACATGGATGCCATGCGGTGAAAAGGGTTGAAATCGCTGCTCTGTGCAACTAAGATCAACCACATCGTCTGCTGCACGTGCTGAAGGGAGGATGAGGGAACGGGGCGTGGAGCAGAAGGCAGATGCAGTTATTGTGGCCTTTGGATCACTGGTTGCTGTCCTTCGAGAAGCAATCACAGTCACCCTGCAGTAGGAGCTGCCCGGGCCGCGTTCATCCCGCGGCTGCACCCATCCACCCGCCTGGTCTGTCGTTTTATGGGAACACGGCCACACTCACAGTGCACACCATCTATGGCACTTTCGTGTTACAAGACCCGTTAGCTGTAAACCTGACACATTTCCTCCCTGACCCTTTACGAAAAGAGGTTGCCGACTCCTATCTAGAAAGTAGATGAAGCCATTTCTACGTTTTTTGTGTAAGAACATCTGGTGGGAACGGTACATGCCCTGCCCCTTCGGGGCCATCCTAAAAGGCCCGCATTTTCCCATGGGTCAGGCTAGACCCTGCAAAGGCCTGATCAACCTCAGCAAATGTCACAAAGCATTGACATATGTCACCTGATTACCGGACAGGGCCAGCTGGTACCGTGAGGGTTCTTGACTTTGTGCAGGATCAGTGTCACCACACAAGCCCAGGTGGCCACGAGGGGACATTTACCAAAGCTGAGGATGTACAACAGGAAAGGGCCCAGCGTAGAAGCAGCAGCGGGAGAGCCAGGCTGGGCCCTCGCTCTCGGGGAGTCAGAGCACAGGGGCCTGGAGTCAGGTCAGGGGGAGCCTGGGGGGAGCTGCCGCTGCCCGTGGCTCCCTGGTGGGTCCCTTTGGGGTTAGGAGATGCCTTAGGGGGAGTAAGTGGGGACGAGGAGGGAAAGGGACTGGCGCAGGCTGCCCCCCAGCGGGAGAGCAGGCCCTGGTCCTTGGTCTCGAGGCTTTTCTCTCTCTCTTGCAGGCGGGAATCTTAGGGGAGGTCACAGGGGAGGGTCCCAGCAGAATAGTCACCAGTTTTCCAGGTGGGATCCTCCAGGGCCGGTGGTCTCCACCGATGGGTCAGTGTCAGGGCAGGGAGTCAGCAGGCATCACAGCTGGTCCAGGTGCCGCCCTGGAGCTGAAATACAACTGAGGCTAGCTGCCCGTCATCTCTAGGGAGGGGGCCTTCTGCAGCTGCTGTGCATTGCTCTGCAGTTTGTTCAGCTCTCTGCCTCAGTTTCCCTGTCCCAGCTCACTAGCCCATCTAATTCTCCCCTCAGAGACTTTCATCCTTGAAATCTCTTAGGGGTGATGAGGGAGGACAGTCTGTCTTCTGTAACTGCTTCCTCCTGACAAGGGCTGTGGTCCCCGCCTGTGGGGTGTGGCAGCCTCTCCCGCCTGATCTATGGGGACTAGGGAGGGGGATCTGAGACTGGGACGGAGGGCTGTGAGCTGATTGTTCCACAGTCGAGTAGGCTAGGTGGAATAACCTGAAGTAGCTTTTTTATAGAATTGTTGTATCATTTCAGAAGCGAAGTTGGTAGGTTGCCTTGTATTGCATTGCCTCAATTGTTTAGTCCTGAAAGGAAGTCAGTTCAGTTAAATTGTTGAAGCTGCTTGAGGACAGTGGTCGGCAACCTATGGTCCGTGAGGTCCGCTGCTTCAGGAGGTGCCGGTGCAGGTGGGCTTCGGAGTGGGGCCTGCATTGTGTATACTCAGTCGGGTGTTTCACCGGGAGTGTGTCTATGGGAACGGAAGCAAAAACCAGGGTCAGTGATCACAGCACGTTGGAACCCACTATCTGCCTACAAGCCTTCAGGGGTCTTGGCTGGGATGAATGTAAGCACCGACAAGCCTGACAGGTCCACTTCATCTGCAGGGGAAATGTCTTGGTGACGTCCTCACATGCCCAGGGGAGTTCTGGGTGGTTGGCCTTGCATCAGTGGCTCTCAGTGAGCCCAAGTCGAAGGAGGGAGGGAAATGAGGCTGAGTGGAGGACAACCGCAAGGAGTCAGGGACCAGCTCCAGTCACAGGGAAAAAAACCTGTAAACTTCAAAGACAACCAATTGCACTAGAGTCCAATACTCACCCCTGGGAAGGGGGATTCCAATCAAATACGATTTCCCCCTAAAGTAGTTTTACCAGAGACTGTAGCAGGTCTGGTCCTAACCTGGCCAGGTCACTTGTGTAAAAACACAAGGAGAACAGCAATGGATCATATAGGCTTTTCCAAAGTGGCTTTGCTGGAAGTCCACTCACCAGGAATCTTTAGATTGAGCCTTCGTCAGCCCCTCAGGGCACAGGACCAAGCCATGCAGTTGCCATCTGGCTTAGCCTGCAAGGGTGTGGGTGGATCCCTCAAGTTTTTGAGGCCCCCAAAATGTCTGGGGTCCTCTCCTTGCCATCTCGCAGGAAAGCAATCCTTGTTCCGTACCTGGAGAGACTGCCATGCACCACTGACCAGCAAGGCCCCGGGCCTTTCTCCCCGGGCTCTTGCTGGCGTTGAAGTCTATCTCACCTCCTCCAGTCTTTCTGGTGACACCGAGTTCAGGCATGGCTCTCTTGGTCCTGACATTCCAGTCAGAAACGTGGTTAATAAAACCACAATTGGAAACTGGTTTTATGTGTCCTATTAGGAAGAGAACAGAGTCTTACTGGATTTATGCAAATAAATATACTGTCATGAAAATAATGCTAACTTATTGAGAGTTGCCAAATGGTGGTGAGATTATGTAGGGAGAAAAATATAATTGCTTCAATATTGCTATGAGGATATAGTTACCAAATTGTTCTAGGGAAATAAAAATGAGCTTCCTCCCATTTGGAAAACAGAAAGATTTTTTAAAAACAATCAGCAATATTTTGAACAGTCATAAGAATAACCATTATTCTCAATTCACTTTAGTTTCATGTAATTAATTTTTGTTTGTCTTGATGATTTGCCAGTATTTACATGAATCCAGTTACTTTTTAGAGTTCCATAAATCTTCATTCAAAGAGATGACCTGCTTAGAGACTTGTAATTTAGAATAAGTTAGCATCCTTTCCACAAACCTTTCCAAAGATGTGACATATTTGCAAATGCATCAGAGCAAAGCAGTGATTGCCTTCAAATGACAAAACTTAGAGTGACACGGGTATAGCCTAGCCGGTGTGGTTCAGTGGTGGAGCATAGCTCCATGCACCAGAAGGTCACCAGTTCGATTCCCGGTCAGGGCGTGTGCCTGATTGCAGGCTCATTACCTGGTATGGGGCATGCAGGAGGCAGCCCACCAATGTTCCTCTCTCACCCATGTCTCTATCTCTCTGTCCTTCTCTCCCTTTCTCGCACCCTAAAGTCCATAAAAACATATTTTTTTCTTTTTAAAAAAATGACTTACTGATGTCACTGACTGGATGGATACTGTTACCCCTGAGAGTTTCCTCTTTGTGCCTGGGTTTGAATTTTTGTAAGTTCCTTTCTAGAGCAGACTGAAATTTCTAGGACATTCATTTTAATAAAAATAAAAATATATGTACATAAAGAGAATAGTTATTATTAATTTTTATTTGACAAAGGTTCCCATGTAATTTTTCAAGCATATCAAATAGTCCTGATTAGTTCAAAAGAAATTTAGGAGAGAGAGTAAATCCTTGAGACATTCCAGGGCCCATTGGAAGAAATTATTTCTTGGTTAAAAATCTTTAAAAATTTTAATTTTAGGAAGGTTGTCAAATATACTTAACCAAAAAATCATACTATAATTTTTTTTTTGTAAATCTAGGTGAAGCGAACACACATTTTATGCTAATAACTCTGAAAGACATCCATCAAACTTAAATTTGTTTTAATATCAAATGATTAAACAGACCACAGGATTCTGTTTAATCTATGTAAATATTTAATTTTTAGGCCAATAAAATATTATACCTTGTAATGCCATCTTATAAGAAGCATCCATGTGTCATCTTCATAGAGAAGAAACGGCGTGTGGCCAGGCGGTTACTGACCTTCCCCAGAGCAAACAGGATGTGGGAGCAGGAAGGGGGGGAGAGCTGTACCCATGGCTGACAGCACACGTTCCAGGAAGATCCCCCTAGACAAAGGGAGGTGGAGGTGAGTAGAAAAGGCCCCAGCCCATTTTTTAAACAACCCAATGGGAGAGACCAAGACCTGGGTGACCTATTAGGAAACAGGTGACCAAATAGTACTCAGCCCATGAGGAACCAGAGGAGAGATTAAATAAACAGGCTGCGTCCCCTGCCCCACGGTGATCCTGTACAATGGAGTGCTATTAAAACTCTCATTTCACCACGCTTCTGTTCCCTAGTCCGCCATTTGACAGGAGAGCCATTTCTCACAATCTGGAGGCAGGAAACACTCCACATAGAATATACAGACAGGCACAGATTGCACATGAAGACTACATATATGAAGGCCACACGCATAATTCGAAGCACTCCTTTTTATAGAGAAGACAACACTTCTTTCATTTGCTCTTGATGAATTTTAAGAGGCTGGAAAAGGGAGACGGGTTCTAATCACCACCAGGAAGACCTGTTGAAGCTTCAGGGAAAGCTGCAGTGTGAGTGCTCAGTGGGAACAAAGGAGTCTGGGCTCCAGGTAGTGGGAATTGAGCGACAGCAGGGGCCTGAGCGGGTGCTCCCCAGAAATGATGTAGAAACGCGGTGAGCCTGCGTGGGTTGCTTTGGCTCACTGAGAAGTCAGACGCCTCAGTGACTTAAGATGTGACATGACAAGAGTGGATTTGTCAAAATGAATGTGTAGAAACACAAGGAGAAAGTGTGTTTATGGGTGTGTTTGCCCCATGTCCTGAAGGTAGCCTTACCAAGGGCCAGGGCATTGGCTAGACACCTTGGGAGTGGCTTTAACCCGACTCAGGCAGGACGCAACTCCAGTCAAACAAGTGAGAGAGAAGGGTCCCTTCAGATGTCAGGGTTGATCAGGTCCTCACTCACCAGACCTCGCCCTCCAGGTGACACCTGGGGACATCGTGTGGGTCACATCCACAGGGCAGGTTTACCTTCCATGCCAACATGGACCAGATGCGTCTTGCTGAAGATGCTTCTTGATGAAGGGTTTATTCCACAGCTGACAGGTGGTCCGCCCCAGACGATGAGAAGGGGGAGTGTAATGAAAACAGTCCTGGGTCCCACCAGAGGCACTGTCACCAGAGAGAAATCAGGTTGGGGAAGGAGGACTGGAGCCTGACTGGGGTTTTCTTAAAACTTCTACAACCTTCACAACCTTCTAAAAATCTTTCTACAATTTTTACAAACCTTTTACCCACCAATACTAATAAAAGGGCAATACCCTAATTAGACCAGACATCTTCCAGATGTCCTTCTGGACAAAGTCATGGTGGCGGGGGCTGAGGCAGAGATGGTTAGGGGCAATCAGGCAGGCAGGTAGGCAGGTGATGGGGCCTAAACTGGCAGTCGGACATCCCCCTGAGGAGTCCCGGATTAGAGAGGGTGCAGGCCAGGCTGAGGGACATGCACACCCCCCTTCCCCTGTGCATGAATTTCATGCACCTGGCTTCTAGTTCAGAAATAACCAACACTTAACTCAATTTTAATTTTTGTCCTGCAGAAATGTATCTTTATATCTTAGGCCTTCTGTTATTAAAACCATACAATTTTTTCCAGTTTAATTTAAACTTTTAATTTTTAGAAATCTCTATTTCCAATGATACCCAAAAAAGCAGACAACCAGCATTTCTTAGATTGACATTTATGAACACACTAGGGGCCCAGTGCACAAAAATTTGTGTACTCTGGGGGTCCCTCAACCCGGCCTGTGCCCTCTCGCAGTCTGGGACCCCTTGGGGGATGTCCACCTGCTGATGTGCCTGGCCAGCCTGCGTGAGGGGCTGAGGGCTGTTTTCAGGCTGCCCACAGCTCCCATTGACCCAAGGTCCCAGCAAGGCTGGCTGGAATCAGGTTTCTGGGGTTTATTTATCTTCTGTAATTGAAACATTATTACCTTTATTATTATTTTTTTTTTGACAGAGGCAAAAGTAAGTTTTATTGATATAGATTACAAATGGGGTGTGGGGGGGAGAAAGTGTTTCCTTTGCATACAATACTGTAAAGAAAAAGGCACTCTGATGCCAAAGGGTTGTTTGATTTCCAACAACAAAAAAAACCCATCCAAATGACTGGGCTGAAATAGTCTGTCCATAGTGCTCAGAGCCTCTAAGCAAACATTTTGTATGAGGTCAACTCACGTGGCTCATCCCCAGAAGGACTTAACCCGCAAGAAGGAAATGCATGAGGCGGGTGCGCGGGATGAGAGTGTGAGTCCTGCACACAGGAAGCCGCTACATCCTGCCCAAGTCACTGTCTGTGCAGCCTCGACCCTCCAGTCCTGCCGCAGCACATCGGGGTGAGCACAGGTGTCTAGCCAGCCCCGTCCTAACACCCATGTCAAGGCCCCAGCCCCAAGCCCCAAGGCGCCCGTTTCCTCCAGGTTGGGAGCCCAGGAAACAGGCAGCCCCCTCCCTGTGGGCTGGCCCTGCTTCCCTGCCATCTCCCTCCCCCTCCAGGGGCCATGTAATTACCGTTTGGCGGCCACCTGTGGCCTGCTCCCGAGGCGCCTGCACCGCCACAAGCCTGTGTCTCCTGGCAGCTGGAAGTGCCTCACACCCCTGGCCCGTGGTGTCCCCACACCCAGGCTGTGCCCCCAGGCTGAGCCCCTCACACAGGCACTGTCCGGGCATCCCCTCCCAGATGGATTCCTGGCTCTACTCTCCCCTGGAAAGAGCCGCTCAGCTTATGCTGTGCCATCCAGGTGCCGGCTCCCCCAACACATCCCCTTCCAGCCCTGCCCGCCCCACTGGCCCCACCTGCCCTGCCACTGACCGCCAGCTGCTGCCTGCAATGCAACCGTCGTCACCCGCACCACACCCACTGCCACCCACTCCGTGGCTGCTGGCCTCCATCTTGGCTGGGCTATTTTGCATACAGCCGCTCTGATTGGTTGGTGGGCGTGGCTTGGCTGGTGGACATGGCTTAGGTGTCCTGGAGAGATGGTTAATTTCCATATTACTCTTTTATTAGAGTAGATCCTAAACACACTCTCACTTTCAAGAAACACACCTTCAGGAAAGCACAAGTCATTACATCAGCAGCTTCAAGTCCACTTTACAGACTTTCTGCAATAAAAAAACAAAAGCAAGCAGACTTAAGACTTGTATAGCTATCAGTTTTCAGTATTTTGTGTTATTTCAAAATAACTAGATATTCAATAATTTTAAATTTTACTAATTTAAAAAGAAAAAGTTGAAATTGTTAGGGTCAGGAGGGAGAAATAGAATATTGGGGGCCAGCTATAGTTATAAGAGATATTAATCATGCTCTGTTAACCATGGTTGTTTTGTTCTGATTAAAGAAAACACATTCTGACCTGGCTGGGAGCTGTAGGCCTGGGAATTAACCTCGAAATTTAGTCCATTCTTCTTATCTAGGAATTGCCTATCATCAAAGAGAGATGAACATCTTGTTTCCCAAACAATGGAGTCCTAAGGGGCTGCCTTTTGCAACTCGAAGCATGCATTGCCTGTAACCATTAAGCCCATTCATATTCCTTCTGCCTCCTTCCCATGTACTCTTTATCCTTCTATCCAATAGAAGCAGCTGGCTTATGAGTGGGGCGGGAGAGGGGAGAGAGTAGAGCAGATTTTTGTGGATGACCTGCTGCTCTCCCATGCAGCCAGCAATATTGGAAAAGAATGAAACTTAATTAAATATGATTTAATCTTGTCTGCTTAATTGGCTCAATAATTGATAACCCCTTTGTTGTTCAGTTTCAAAATAAGTTAAATTGATTTGCTTAGGTGCCTAAAGTTTTTTCCCTTTTGATAAATATTACCTTCCAGAAATTTGTATTTCAAAGGTCCTAGGACTTTGGTTTCACAAAACCAATTATTTGTAAGTCTTTTGAGGTGCATAATGGAGATCTGGGGAAGGTAAAAGGATTTGGTGGGCTTGCATTGCTCTGTGAAGACTGCATCTGAAACAAGGACAGTCATTTTCTGTACCTTAGGGACTGGGTGATCACACAAATGTTGGCAATGGACTGACAAATCCATTCACCCATTCTTGGAATGTTTCCTTTTATTTGGGTATATTTTTCTAGTTTACAGAAAGTACATAGCTTAGGGTTGCCATAGAGTCATAATGGCTTGGATATATGGGACCTCCATCCATTTTCCTTGGGAATGGTGAAAAAGGTCCCAGCTGCAAGACAGTATTATGGATGGAAGGGGCCACATGCTAACCTGACAAGCTCAGGGGAGTCCTGCATAGTGGTCTTGCAAACTCAAAGACATAAAGTCTCCACAAAGGATGGTCTGAATTTAAACTTTAACTAAAAGCAGTTATGGTGGATAGTTACATCCTAGGCCGGTATCTTCACTGACAAAGTCAATCTTTACCTTAACTGAGCCTGTCTGTCTTTTTGCATCTATGATAACATCCTTGAAATGTCTGGGTAACTTCTAACTTCCTTTTCTCCAAACCCCTTGAGTACAACCAAATGTGCCTGGGCGCCTGGACAGATACCACAAAGTCCTTCATTGTTATCATATTAACTAGAGACTGGTGCACATTTGTGGCCTGGCCTGCACTCTCCTGCAATCTGGGACCCCTTGGGGGATGACAGAGAGCCAGTTTTGGCCCAGTCCCCCTAGGCCCAATTCCTGAAGGCCAATCCAGTCAGGAGGGAGCTTGACCCTGTGCATTGAGCATCTGTCCCCTGGTGGCCAGTGCATGTTATAGTGACTGGTCGACTGGTCATTTGGTGACTTAGGCTTTTATATATATACTAGAGGCCCAATGCACGAAGATTCGTGCAAGAATGGGCCTTCCTTCCCCTGGCTGCCGGCACTGCCTTTGCCCCTGCCAGAGCTGCCTTTCCGCCTTCCCACTTTCCCATGCTGCCCAGAGTGGCTGGGGCTGTGCTGCAGAATGTCTGTGTTGTTGCCATGTTGATGACGCAAGCATCCCACCCCTAGCTGCTCGGTGCCTGCATATGCAAATTAACCTGCCATCTTTGTTGGGTTAATTTGCATACTCACTCTTGATTGGCTAGTGGGTGTCATGAAGGTATGGTCAATTTGCATATTTCTCTTTTATTAGTGTAGATATAGATTGTTCCTGCTCCCACCTAAGTATGTGTCCATCATTTTACTTTTTATCCCAGGGGTTTCCCCTCTTTGCTTTCTCCCGCCTCCATAATCTATCACGAGTGGAGTTCATGTAACCCGCCTACGTTCCCTCCTTTGATTGCAATGTATAAATATAGATGTAACCCGCCATCCTATGGAGTATCATCTCAATTCATTGAGATTCTGCTTTCTGGCAATTGTCGACAGTTTGGCTCAAATAAACTCACAAAAATACTTCACAGGTTTGAATATTTTTTATGTTAACAGTATTGAAACTAATGGTGCCATTAACTGGCTAATCTCTCCATTGTCCACTTTATATTGGGATCAGGACATGTTACAAAAGAAGATTAGCCTTTTTCTTAAGGGTCAGGGTCAAATGTCTCCCAGTTGGTGAGCATATACCCCAAAAGGGGACTCTGAAGGCCCTGTGGCCAGGTTCCCATCTACAGAGAGGCGTGTGCAGCAAGCCGAGAGTTAGAGGCATCTCTGCATGTCTCTGGGCTGTTTGGGCCATTCTGAGCAGGGCGGGTCTTCTGTGAGACCAGAGCACGGACAGAATCGCAGGATGAGGAAAGACGATGACAGACGAGCTCCTTCCTGCCCCATCTGGCTTCGTCTGAACATTTGCATTTCACAGGCAAAACGAACCTCCCAAGGAGAAGGGGCCCAGCCCTGCGAGGCGGGATCCTTGGATGAGGGGATGCGAGGCCTGCGGCAGACGCAGCCCTGCCTCTGGGATCTGCCTGCCGATCAGCAGGCCAGTCACCAATGGCCTGTTGGCACCCCGACCACTTGTCCCTTGTGCACAATCTGCTTCATGAAAACGAAATCTCACTGACTCTCAGTTCTTTGGATCCAACAGGTAATTGCCACGGGAGCCAGGCATTTGCTGTGATTCGCACTTCCTTTCCCTTGCAGCTACTCGGCGGAACACGTGACCTACTTCTTTGCCTCCTCAGAAGGGAGAAGGTGTGCGGCATCACTCAGGAGAAACCCGTTCATCCTAAATCTTTCTGAACCCAAATAATATTCCATTAATCTCCCTGGTCTAGAGACAGGGTGCGAGGGTGGAGGCAGGTGGAAATAGGACTTGTAACGTCCTCAACGATGAAGCGAACTGCCCCGCAGTGCAGCCAGCTCTGGGGAGTCAGTGAGAGCTACCTAGCTGAATAGTATTCATGCTAACAATCCAACAAGACCGATTTCCACCCCAGTGCACGTCCTCCGAGGGTCCCAAACACCATCACACCGTGAGGGTCTATCGCTAATTGATAGAGGGTGGGAGCTAACCGATAAAGCGTCTCCGCTGAAACCATTCAGCCAGCTCCAGGAGAGTCACGCCTTGTTTGAGCTGTGGGCCCCTGAGGACAGGAATTCCTCTATCAGTTCGTCCCTCCCTTCCCTTCCACAAACTCGACCTTCCTAGTGCTCTGTAGCCACATGTGACGAGGGGAGCCTGCAGTGGGTGTGCTTACACCATCTCCCGTGACCTGAAGACAGGGGTCACCAGACACGGCTGTACCCGGGGTTGAGTGGCAACTTATTGACCAAACCAAAGCTCACAGACTTTCCCACATGAAATAGGTCCTCCCGTGGGCGATGGTGCACTGTCTGCGGGAGATTCTCACAATGAAGCCATGAGGGGCGGTGTGTATTGAGCACCTGGCATGCCCAGATGCTACCTGTGGCTGCCGTCCTCAGCCCTCCTAGCAGCCTCGAGGATAAGGGCTCACAGTGTCACTGTTACAGATCAGGAGGCTCAGACTTCACAAATCTAAGTAACCACCAAGTTCTATGAGGTGATGAGAAGCAGGGACAGGGTTCGAGTACCAGCGTGTGGCACTGGTTGCATTGCTAGTTTGCCTTTAGTAAGCATGTACACTGCCTGGGAGGCAGATCATGGATGGATGTTATGTTATCTGTATCTATAAATCCCCAATATGCAAATAGACTGAATGGCAGAACAACCAAACAGCCAGTTGCTCTGATGTGTGCTGACCACCAGGAGCCATGCATGGCACATGGTGGGCATCAGCAGCAGGTGGCAGAGCGAAGAACATAGTGGCATCGGCCATGGTGACGGCCCCACGAGGCGCTCACACCTGCTGCTGGCACCGTCAGTGGGTGCAAGCAGTGGCTGCTGGCCCCAATCACCCCTGAGGGTTTCTCCACCTCCCCCTGCTCTGGAGGGGTGATTGGGGCAGCAGCCACCACTTGCACCAGCTGCTGGTGCCAGCCTCACTCAGACCCACTGCTGGTGCTGACCCCAATCGCTCTGTGCCATCCGTGGGTTCGAATGGGGCTTGTACCATCAGCATGTGGGAGCTGGGGCAGCCAGCAGACAGGGACCTGGGGACCATGGTGGGAGGGGCCAGGCGTGAGTATGGAGGATGGGCGGAGACCTGTGCCTGTGCCTACCGCAGCCTTGGGGCACACAGTTCCTTTCAAGGTGTACAAATTCGTGCACTGGGCCCCTAGTTTATTTTATATTTATAAAATAACAGTTCTACTTAGCAAATTCAATCCAGCAAACATTCCCACAGACCAACTCCACAAGCACTCCACAGATCACATTAATGTCGGTGAGCGCTGTGCAGGGCTCAGGGGAAGGAGAGAGTCAGGACCGTTCTGTTCTTGGTGTGTGCTATGTGGTCATTAGTGTCAGAGGCTGAGGCCAAGGGGTGAGGGCAGGGAGGGGGCAAGGCAAGTTCAATTGGGGACCCAGGAGGCTGGAGCGGAGGCCTGAGCCTTGGAGGAGGGAGTTCCTACAAGGCTGTGCACCTGGTCTCTATCCCACTGAACAACTTCTCATGATTCAACTGAGTCCATTTACCCAATGACATACAGCAGTGAGAGGGCCCATGGAGTGCTCCTCCAGGCCCGCTCTTCTCATACCCATTCTGATACTTGGGATTAATTAGGTGAGTCAAGAGCAGCATTTGTCTCAGTGAAATAAGTTCAACAGTAAACCACATAGTTAGCAGGCCCGGGCCTTGAGATTCCTGTTCTTCCCGGAGCCGATGCCTCTCGCAGGGAAGTCACAGGGGTCGGGTGTAGGGGTCGCTGGGTGTGCACTGGGTGAAGGGAAAGGCTGTGTTGCCAGACATTGCTTGATTGTATGTCTTGGTGGGCAACATAAAAGGACTCTCAGATGTGGCCACGGCTGTAGGTTTGCTCTGGGTGTGCGTGACGGCTGAGGGTGCTATGTTCCTAACCCAGCCTGGCCACGCGCAGCCCCTCCCATCTCTCTGGGCACCGACGGGCCACACTGGCCTTGCAGGTACGTGCAGGTCAGCAGGACGCAGGTCCGGGCAGGGGGGGCCCAGGACCTGCCGCTGGATGTCGCGGAGGGACCTTCCGGGTGTTCCCTGTGTTTAACCGTGACTGTGCCGTGCGGCTGCAGCTGTGTCTCTAACCACCCTCATGCGGACCATTGCAATGGTTAGTTCTCCATCCCTAAAGTGACCGGGACCCTGACCACAGCACTGCTCGGCTGGGAAGAAGGTCCTACCCCTCCGTCCTGCTCCTGTTACACAGATAAACACCCCCAGGGCAGAAAGTTGTGTTTTCCCAGGGGGCTTCTCCTGCTCGCATTCCTCCTCTGCAGACGCCACCCTGACCCCGGTGCTTTGAGGCACAGGAATTTACAGCCAGAAGCAGAGAAAGACCCATTTTCTTCCACAGATTTGATGGAAGCAGAAAAACATGCAGTAAATTAAACCCAATTTGCATGACACCATGAGCGCATGCGGCCCTTCCTGGGAGCGGAGCGGGATGGTCTTTGATTGAAATTTCCTGCTTCTGGTGTGTACGGTGTTCTGGGAGCGATCGGGGAGCCCTCTCCTGGCCAATTAACACCTGGAAATTCACATTGCCTGGAGTCTTTCTTGGGTTGAGAGGTAATGAGCCCTCATCCTGGTAGGGTTGCATTTTTAATAAGATTTCTCTGTATCTCTCTCTCTCTCTCTCTCTCTCTCTCTCTCTCTCTCTCTCTCTCTTTTTTTCATGTCAAACAGATTGCTGCACCATTAACCTTTTGTGTTCGGTTGTTATCCTGTGGCATGAAGCAGGACTTAGAGAATTCTCACTGTGTTGCTGAGAAGGAGAAATCAGACATCCGGGCATCGTGGCCCCTAAAATATGGTAAAGAAATAGTTGGAGACTGACATTCCAGCTACTCAATCTGTATGAGGTCAAATACATGCTCACAATTCGTCACAAGCACTTCTTGAACGACAGATACCTGGTGAGGAAGGCAGGTGGGCGAGAGGGCAGACCCAGGCACTGCCCCAGTCAGTCTGGCCAGAGAACAGCAAGTAAATGTGACATCGGCTCCTACACAGGATGCGCTGGGGACCATGGGGAAGCAAGCAGGGAGACGCGAGCCGTGCGGAGGGACCTGGGGCTTGTTGGAGCAGGTGACACTTGAGCAGGACACTGAAGGGTGTAGGAGCTCTTTGGCTGTGACACTGAGGTGGGCCACCCCCGAGAGGAAATAACTTGTGGGAGCGCTCTGTTCGTGGGGAGCTGGCTGTGGGCACAGTCCTGACGGTCCCTTTCATGGTCCCTTCCAGTGAGGAAGACCAGCTCTCTCCGCTGACCCTGTGCTGTGACACCTCCAGGCCACGTGGTCTCATTCATAGGGGGTCACACCTACTGCCCAGCCCGGGCCATGGCATCGTGGCCTGCTCCATGGTGGGCATGCACTTTGCTGACTTACTTGCAGCAATCCCACTTGCATGGGGAGGAAGGGGCATGCACAATTGCCCCACCCACCTTCCTCCAGTCTGATTCGGAGTCAGACACTGGACTCACCTATAGACACTCGTGATGGTGGGCGCAAGCTGAGTCTGTTGTGTGTTGATGCATCAGGTCCCACTGTCGATGGGCTCCATTCTGGGCAGACCCCTCATGGGCTTTAGCGTAAAGGACGAAGTGCGGCAGTGGAGCCTACTATTAATGAAGTGAACTGGCTGCCATTCAAGTCATTCATGCCCAATGGCTCACACACAGGGCAGCCTTGTCCTCTGATGTGTACCAGGGCTGACAGAAGAACCGGCTGATGGAGGGTGTGCCATCTTCTACCTGTGGCAGCCAAGATTACCTTGGTGTTGTCTCCATTTCTGCCAGTTGTAGGGGATTAGAATGAGCAGAATAGGGGAAGGGAGATTTTTCGGGGACAGAGCTGGAGGTGGAGCCTATCATCTCTATTCATGTTTTATTGGCTAGAAACCAGTCACATGGCCACATCTAACCGCAAGGTGTCTGGGAAATGTAGTCTAGCTGTGTGTCCCAAAGAAGAGGGACATGAGGACTTAGTGATCACAGGTGGCATCTTCTGCAATCCCCACCCCATGCCACCTTTTACTGGGAGAGCTACCTGGACTTTGTACTTGGCCCAATAATCACCCTGGATACCAGGGTCATAGTTTACTATGATGTTGCCTCCCGCTCTGTTCTTCCTTCTGCGAGCCAGGGCAATGTGGCAGTTCACGGTTGGTGACCAAGGCCATGAAAATAAGAGTTGGAGAAACTTCCCCCACATCTCATGTCTGGAGGTCCACATCGTATTAGGAAGAACAGAAGTTGAAGCTTTTGTCTGCTTTTTTGTTCATAGTTTTTAGAACATTATGACTGAACAGCGAGTTTCGAACAAACACACGAAAGTGAAAATAACTGGGCTAGCTTCCTAAGTAATTGCCATGAGCCTTAGATACAGGTTGTGCCACCGGAAAGTTGTGATTGACTAGGCAGTCAGGCATGAGGGATCCACAATTCAATCTTAAGAGATAAGACAGATAGGAAAAGAAAGCAAGATTCTCGCAGCTTCAATAGTCTTTAGAATTAACTGGAAAATGTATTTATGTGCTGTTGTTTTTAATGGGAATGCAGTTTTCTGGGGTAAATAGAGTAAATCATCACATGTGGACACCTAGTGCCACTACTGGAGTGTCTGTGAGGCCACTTGCTGGCGGGTTTTGGTAGAACCTTGGTAAATGGAACCAGGCTGTAAGCACCTGCAGGAACCCTGGTCCTGGTCCTCATGTAACCCCAACTGGCTCAGATATTACCCCCAAATTCTGTGGGTAACACAATTGTTTCTTTACTGTGTAAACATCTTTAAAAACTCACAAGATTTAGAATTAAGTATTGAAACATTTAAAAGACCAGACCATAGTATTCATGACTGTCTCAGGAATCTGGAGAGATTTGTAATTTTAGTCACTGGTAATGTTTAGATACTTAGAACAACCTTTTAGAACAATAGTTTAGATTTGTAAATTCAATTTAAAATAAACAATTGAGTAATTGATTTAGTCCTGTAAATTTAGGTTGAAATCTTACTAATTTTATATACGGTGGTAAGATAGTTAAGAAAACATAAGGTCCATTGTATTTAAATCTAATTTATTAGATTTATAAGAATTACTTAACTATGGGGAAAGCTTTTCAGCCAGATAATTGAAGTGTTTGAAGAAGAAATTGAATACGTGAGATTTGTAAGTGCAATTTAAAGTTTGTAAAGGAGCTTAACCAAGTTTGTAAATGGGGCCAAACATTCATAATGTCTCCTTCATCCCAAAAATGACTGTTAAGATTTGCTAGACCTAAAAGTAAAATAATAAGATTTGAAAATGGACCCAAAAAGCTTAAAATTAGGATTAAGTTTTGGGGTTAGTAATTTGAATAAAGTGAGTTGTAGTTACTAAAGCTAAAGAAGATACAGGGTTAGAATGTTGTGGTACTTACTCAACTTGGAAAAAAGAAAAATAGTCAACCGACTGTTTGATGGAATTGAGGACACTTCCGAGTGAATTGGCCTGTCTTCAGATTCCTATCCCCAAAGTCTCCTGAGTCAAGCTTAGCAGATGGGGCCATTCATTCTGTGCTGCTTTTCAAATGGCAACAAGTCCTGACCCCTTTTAAAGGGAAAAAATTATGTTCACATGATCATAAAACTAGACAGAAACAGTTCACAGAAGAGCTTTAATACCCCCAAACAATGAAACTAACTAAATCCAGATGCAAACATAACAATGATGACATGAATGACATGTGGGTCTGAGGCTCAGCCAGTTTGCTGCTCGACCTGGTACTGGCTGTGCAGACTAGCTGCCTGGCATCTGAGGGCCCTTGTCACCTGCATCATCGGTGTGCTGACCGCACTGCAGCTGCTGGGAACCTCTCTGCAGCCTGCGGTGTTGTCACGGGCACAGGCATTGTTTGCACTCAGTTCACTTGCCCGGTTCCCTCACTCCTGTGAGTCATTCAAGGACTGCCCGTTGGCGAGGAGGTCATCCCAGCGGGAGCAACGGAGGACACTGAAATCTGGGGCAGAGCTTGCTTTGAAGATGCCTGTGGAGATGAGCCAGAATACCCAAACATTAAAACGTGAGGATTACAGAAAACTGCGAACGAAATTTTAAACTCATGACAGAAACCTGTGATTCCTCTGGAGAGCTAGTTTGAGAAACACAGTAAAGTGGAAAGAGTGAAGCATTGAAGGAAGTCAAACTCTGGTTCAGATCCAAGCTTTCCACTCCCCTCCCCTTACCCACTGCGGGGACTCTGTGTCTCCTTTCCCCATTTGTATAACCAGGATAAGAATCCCAGTGCTCAGGAGAACCAAGAAGGCAGATAAACTCGGTCCTCGCCACCCCTCAGAACCACATCAAAATTACAACTAAAACACATAACAAACATCATTCAGAAGCACCTGAAATCTGGCTGAATAGGAGTCCTTCAACTAGAGTAGTAAAGAAGAAAGTACATTGAGACTGGAAGAAGAAAATATAGAAGAAGAGGAAGAAGAAGAAGGAGGAGGAGGAAGCAAGGAGGAGGAGGAGGGCTAAAAATATGAACAATAAAATGGAAGTAAATACGTATCTATTGACAATTGAATCTAAAAATCAAAATAAATGAACAAGAAATCTAATGAACAACATAAACTGATGAATAAAATAGAACCAGAGGCATGAAAACATGAAATCGACTAATGAATCTCAGAGAGAAGGGGGAAGGGTAGGGAAGGGAGAGATTAACCAAAGACCTTATATACATCCTAGAGGCCCAGTGCACAGATTCATGCACCCATGGGGTTCCTCGGCCCAGCATACAGGGATCAGGCTGAAACTGGCCAGGTGCACGGATTCATTCAGGGTGTGTCCAGCCCATCTCTTCCAGTCTCAGTTGGGGTTGATTGGGGCCAGCCAGCTGGGGAGGGACCACGAGAGGGCTCCAGGGCATGTCTGGCCCACCTTGCCCATTCCTGATCGACCAGACCCCAGCAGCAAGCTAATCTACTGGTTGGAGAGTCTGCCCCCTGGTGGTCAGTGCACGTCATAGTGACTGGTTGAATGGTCGAATGGATGGCTGGACACTTAGCATATTAGGCTTTTATTATATAGGATACACATTACTTATGGACACAGATAATAGGGTGGTGAAGGCCTGAGGTGGGGTGGAAACTGGGTGGAGGGGGATAAAGGGGAGAAAAGGGACATTTGTAATACTCTCAACTATAAAGATTTTTTTTAAAGAAAGATTTTGAAAAAGAAAACCAATCCCACAGGGTTGGAATGAAACTGTTAACGTAAAAAACATTCAAATCTGTGAAGAATTTTTGTGAGTTTATTTGAGTCTAAATGTCGACAATTGCTGGGAACCAGAATCTTAATGGCTTAAGATAATGCTCTGGACAATGGCAGTTTTGCACCTTATACATTACAATCAAAAGAGGAGATGTATGTGGGTTACTTGAAATCCATTGGTGATGGATTAGGGAGGCAGGAGAAAGCAAAGCAGGGAAATCTCTGGGATTAGGTAAATAGTAAAGTGATAGACACATTTCTTTTACTTAGGTGGGTGCAGGATAGTGAACACTCAGCAATTAACTCTGTAAAATGTGAAGGTTTGTGGTATCTGCAGAGTGGTGCCTGTGCTTTGAGGGGTCTGGGAAAAGGAAAATTACTTTCACATTCCAAGGATATGTATTGCAGATGCAAACATATTTTAGGGAGACTCAAGGTAAAGATTGATTTTTGTCAGGGAATATACCAGCCTAAGACATGACTACCCACCATAAACTGGTTTTGAGTTTTAAAATTTTTAATTTCAGACCATCCTTTGTGGTTACTTTAGGTCTCTGAGTTTTCAAGGTCACCACACAGGCCTTCTTCCCCTGAGCTCATCGGTTAGCATGTGGTCCCTTTTCCTCTGTAAGACTTAGAGATAAAATGCATCAGGTTAAGAGCAAATGACAAATTTTCTGTATAAGGGAGTTGCTCTTATTGTTAGAGATGAACTGTGCTTAGTGCATTTGCCAAGAAACCTGTTCTACAGTCATGAGTATATGTGTGAGTGTGTGTGTGTGAGTGTG
>PVJC01025006.1:0-25069 GCA_004026665.1 Murina feae | reverse complement strand
TAGGTGGAGGTGGCCAATCATGGAACACCATCTCAGGGGAGCCAATGAAAGGTCAGGGTACTGTGTAGGCGGCTCTGGGAGGGGCTCAGGCGGGCGTTGCCATCTCCCTGGTGTGCCAGAAAGATCTGAAATGCTGGAGTAAGCTCACAGCATGCATCAGCCTCTGCACCGAGACAAAACCTCCTGTGCTCTACCTACAATGCCCACCAGCCAATCAGAGTGGCTGTATGTAAATTAACCCAGCCAAGATGGAGGCTGGCAGGGCGGCTCTGCACTGGGAGCCTCCGCGGCCAGCACAGCTATGCCAGGTGTGTCAGCTCAGTGGGGGTGGAGGGGTCCGGCCCAGGGCCTCCTTGGGGCATCCAGGAGCGCGGGTCCCGGGTCTGCTGCCTGGCTCTGCCCCCAGGGGCCTCTGCGGGGCATCCAGGAATGCCTGTCCTGGGTCTGCTGCTTGGCTCTGCCCCAGGGGCCTCTGCAGAGTGTCCAGGAGGGCCTGTCCTGGGTCCACTGCCTTCGTCCGCTCCCTGGGGACTTCCACAGGATGTGCGGGAGCATCTACTGCACAGTGTGGAGCATCTGAAGCCAGTTTGCTGCCCAGCTCCACCCTGGGTGTGTTTTCTCAGCAGCAGGGCCCCACCAAGGGATCCTGCACCAGCATCCACTCCTGGCTCACCACACAACTCTGCACCAGGTGTGTCCCCTCAGCAGTGGGGGCCCACCAGGCGTGTGTGATCGTGGGCCCTCTGGTGGGAAACGTCTACGCCTGCACTCACCAGCCCTCTCACTCCCCCCAGTGCATGAACCCTGAAGGGGCTGTGGGCAGCCTGAAAATGTCCCTCAGCCCCTCACCCAGGCTGACCAGGCATGCCAGCAGGTGGACATCCCCCCTGCCCTGAGGTGTCCCAGACTGCAAGAGGGCACAGGCCAGGCTGAGGGACCTCCACCCCCGAGTGCACAAATTTTTGTGCACCAGGCCCCTAGTTATTAATTATTAGGATTAATACCAAGAAAGAAAGTTGACTAGGATGCAGTTCTACTTTTGAATGTCCATTTTGATAGTCACCAAATATTCAAATTAAGTTTATATAACCAAATAACACCCTATGGTAGAATTGATAAAGCCTAAATATTTAAAGTAGAAATTACTCCATCTTAAGTTAAATGAGTATGTGACCAACATGATGAAAATGGAATTAGAGTCCAAGTCTGTGGGATTCAAAATCACCCGCATTTGCACTTTACCACCCAGGAATCAGGGCACAGAACTGAGTGAAATAGCTGTCAATCACTCAGAAGTGACAGCAGCAAGAGACCATCGTGGTCTGCTCTGTTGAGATTATTGATGAGAATGGCACAACATAATGCTAAACTCTCTCTGACTTTAACTTGGAAAGTCATGAGGCTTGTCAGTGTTGGCTATGAGACTCTTCTCCCTAAACTCCGGAAGGGTGCAGAATGTGCTAGTATTATCAGGGGAACACTCATGCCAGAGGAAGTAACACTCTCAAATAAAAAAAAAACACATCTAAGCAACAATAGTAGCATCTTCAACTTAAAAGCTTACATTTACCCAAGTGGCACTTTCATCTGAAATAAACAAACACACAACAACAAAAACAACACAAAAATCCTGAAGGATATTTTTAGTAAGAATCCTGGTCATAACATGTAAAATTGATGGTCAGATAAAGAGCTTCACAGACAAGAAAAAGCTAAAGGAGTACATCACCACCAAACCAGGATTACTTGAAATGCTGAAGGGCATTCTTTAAGAAGAGGAAGAAGAAGAAAAAGGTAAAAATAAAAATTATGAACAACAAAGGGACAACAAATACATATCTATCAACGAGTGAATATAACAATTAAATCAATAGAAATATCTGATGAACAGAATAAACTGATGAATAGAACAGAAGTAAGGGCATAGAAAGGGAATGGACTGACAATTCTCAGGGGGAAGGGGGTGTGAGGGGTATGGGAAGAGACTGGACAAAAATCTTACATCTATGGATGAAGACAGGGGTGGGGGTAAGGGCACAGGATGGGGGGGAACTAGGTGGAGGGGAGCTATGGGGTTAAAAAAGGAACATCTGTAATAAACTGAATAGTAAATATTTAATAATGAAAAAAAGAATCATGGTCATAGAAAACATATCTGCTCTGGGGATTTGAAGCCATAGATTTCCCTTAGTGAGCGTGCTGTGGGGCTTGAGAAGTTCTCTTCCAGCAGCTCACACATGTTGAACTGCCTGCAGCCTCTGATAAACAGATGCTTAATAGCAGGCTCTCTTTTTTTGCACCAATACTTCTGCTTGAGATTTTCCTCCTACTCATCAAGACTTAAAAGAAGTTTTAGGAATTTAAAGTTCTTAAGCCATGTTGAAAATGCAATCAGATAATAGAGTCTAGAAACTCTTCCTCAGCAACGAATCACAAATCCTGCCTTGCTTGACTCTTCCTGTTACCCTGCCAGGCTCTATGGGTTCATCAGATTACCCCAGTTCATCCCCTACCCAACAGTCTTGGTTTACTCTCTCTACACTTTCTCCTAATTTATCCATCTTGCAAGTCTCTGTCTGACATACTCGCATAAAGGGTAATTCCAATTACTCATTGACTGTCTTCAAAACATCTTCCACCCACTGAGATGAAATCCAAGCTAACTCTTTGTTTGGATGTTCAATGCACCATTCTCGCCTTAACCTTTTAGGGCATACTGTGCTCCAGTTAAATTCGTCTCTCTGTTGTTTTTCCTATTAATGCCATGATTAATTTTTGGGTTTTGGGATGTTTCTTCCTCATGTATATGCCTTGACCTATTTTCCTCCTTCCTGGGACCTCTACCCAAGTGCACTGCTACCACCATTGCTCAGAGCCCTTCTCAGGTGCATTGTTTCCCTGAAGCCTTTCATGTCTCAGAGTAGATGTGACCGTTCCTTTTTTTGAATTCTTCAGATACACAGTTGAAATGACCAACTATTAATTATCACTGACTTCTGTTATGTTACTCTTATACATCTTATATTTTTCCTGCTAAGCTGGAAATTTCTAAAGGTCTCTGACTATGCCTAATTCAACCCGTAGAGCTTAGAATAGGACCCTGGGTTGTAATTGTCTGTATTGCTACAGATCACACAACTGTATGTCTAGTTATGTATGTACTTATACATATTTGAATTAAATAGATAAAAGAATTAAAGTTACATAAAAAAGAAATGGGTCATGTCTTACTTTATGATAGAGGCGGTAACTTATTTGGCTTCCTTTTTCCAAGAATTAAAAACAGCCCTCAAACTACAATATAAATGAACGTTTATTTTTTTTAAACTCAAAAATTACAAAGCTTGAATTCATGATTCAGAAAGCAAAATTAATAATTACGTCACTCCTGAAGTGACATGTTTTAAATGAAGTGCTTTTCTGTTTGTTATATCTGCCCAAACGGTTATATTAAGGATGTTTTCCACCTACAACTTTGTCTTATAATAAATTGTATTGAGAACTTGTGTTCTCCTTCTTTAAAAGAGTACAGCAATTTCAACATTTCCTTAGGTGGCATGCTGGTCACTTAAGAACATCATTTACAAATTATTTCCCAAGTTATTTTTATAAATCAAAGCTCCTACTGAGGCAATTACTATAAATGTTTGGCCAACTTGGGCCTCCAACAAATAGTGCTTGTCAATAAATATTAAACAATCATATAAATATGGAGTTTAAAATGTGAATTATACGTATGTCCTGGGACTTATTATCCTCCTCTCATGATGCCTGGGATATGTAGGCTAAAAGGTCTAGTGCAAATCCTGTATTATTCATTGAGAAATATCCACTGAGGACCATGACTTGAAACTTTGGCAACTCTTGAGGACTTGTATAATAAGGCCAGTTTCGTCAGTGTGCCATCTCATGAGAAAAGAAAAAAAAGCTGATGTAACTTTAGTGGTGCCTTCAATAATGTCATCTTCCTTTTGAGTGCGTTCTGGATATAAAATATAGGATCTGAGAAATCAATTTAGGGAATTTGAAACATGAGAATTTGTTTTGTTTTCATCGAATAGTTCAAGAACAAGAGATTAAATAATTAACTAAAAAAAGCCGCATTCAAAGGGCTGGATTTTGTCCAGGCTAGCTTGGGCTAGAGGAGAGCTGATGGACAGTTCTCAGCTCTCTTTTGGCTGTGTTTCAGTGGCCTAACCACAAGTGGTCAGGGATTCAGAAGGAGATGGACTGCCTTCTTGCTTTTATCATCAATGTACTGTGACCTCAGTGGTCATTTTTACCAATAATGCTTCTGTTTGTGTTTAATGATCATGGAATGGGAGAGTGCAGTGGTTAGTGAGGAGCATGGACTCAGAGCCTGGCTGCCTGGTTTGGGTCACTACTCTGACACCTAATCTATACTAATAAAAGAGAAACATGCAAATTGGTGTCATTCTGCTATGCCCACCAGCCAATCAGAATGAGTATGCAAATTAACCCAACAAAGATGGCAGTTAACTTGCATATACAGGCGTGGAGCAAAGACTGAAGATGATGGAAGACTGAAGACAAGTGAACACTGAAGAAGACTGAAGACTGAAGATGGGGCTTCTCCACTGCAGCCGGAGCTGAGAAGCCAAGCCTCTCTGCTGTGGCCAGACCAAAGGCCTGGGTCCCGGGGGCCTGAGGAAAACCGGTGCTGGCAGCCAGGGGGAGGAAGGCCTATTATGTGAATCTTTGTGCAACGGGCCTCTCGTAGTTTTATATCTGGTACAAATTGTTCAACCTCTCTGAATCAGTTTCCTCACCTGTAAAATGGATATAACAGTGATTCCTCTCTCCGAAGGTCATTGTGAAGACTGAAGAAGTTAACATTTTTCAAGCATTTAGAACATTGTCTGGCACGAAGTCAGCAGCATCTGATGTGTTAGTTATCACTAACTCTGCAGTGTCAGTGCCGAACATGGTGGCTGACACAGCACTCAGTACATTCTCAACAGCTAATGAGATCTTGATTCATCTACAAATTATCAAAAGAATAAACTATGGTGGGTTAAATGATTTTCAAAATATTAATATACTGAATCTATTTTATTTTATTTTATTTTTCTGATTTTATGGTCTGGGTTAACATCAATGCATGTTTGAACCTGGATCCCTTACTGTGAATCTTCTCTGGGCCAAACCCTAAACTCCTGATTGTAAGTGTTCAGTTTGCTCTTCAGAGGGACTGTGAGCATGAGGCACTCCCTAATGCCTGAATAACCTAAAGCACAGAGACAACCTGAGCTCCTAAGATTTTCTCAAGAAATCATAAGGGTAGGGGTTACCCAGGCTTCATTCTGAGGTTCTGTGGCTACTTACTGCTAATGTAAGTGGAATTCCTGGGGGTGGAGGGTACCTAGTTCTGATTTAGCCAAACCTGAACTCATTCAATACAGTTAAAACCCACTGGATTGGAGAATGAAGCAAGGCAAACACTTCCTTGACTCCTTTTGGCTCCCTCTAAAAGCAGTGTCTAATATCATTACTGGCCTTTCCTCCCCTCCCTCCCCTCCCCTTTTCTCTTTCCCCTCCTCTCTTTTCCTCTCCCACCCCACTTCCCCTCTTCTTTCCTCTTTCCCCCGCAAAGTAGAACTTCAGCCACATTAGATAGTCTGATTATCTAGCTACTGTTGCTGTTTTTTGGGGTTTTTTTTTATTGTTGTTGTTTTGTTTTTTTACAAGGGCTGATGCTCTTAGCTGAGGCTGGTTGTCTAAGTAACAGTGCCCAATCTCCTATGTACATTACTGAGTAATAGTTTCTGAGAGACTCTGGAAAGTATGCAGTATTGGCATAATAGATCAAGACTTTCATCAACATAAAAGGAAAGGAATTACAAGGTACTTGCTGACAGGGAATTGTAGTTTGAGAGGGCACTCAGGGGGCAGATCCACTAAAAGCATTTTGGCACAGTGAAGTGTATTTCCTGGACAGATGTGTTTCATTCTGATGGAAGGGCCTCGCACTTCTCATGAGTTCTAACATGCCAGTTACAAGTAAACTGAAATCATGTTATGTCAGATAGTGTTATCACAGGAAGTTCAAGGCTGTCACCCCCTTAAGGTGACATTATTTCAAGAAAGCCAGAGCAGTCTTCTAAGAAAAAGGCAGTGATCCTGTGTTTATTGAGTGTTTTTTTCCTGTCACCTTGGCAGTCAGATCAGGTTAAAAGCAGCAATATTTGGTTTGCTGTGTGTGCCTGTACAGCCCTCACCATTTTCACACACAACTTCATTTTGCCTTTTCCAAGTTTTCCGTGTAGACATTCAGAAGGGCTAACTTACAAAAGTGTTGCCTAGAAAGAATGAAGACTTTTTGTCATTCTTTGAGAGAGAAAAGAAAGGATCCTTAATAAAATAAATATTAACATGTTAGTGAAACCACAAAATACAATCTTTTCTGTTGTGTCTGAGAAAATGTGGAAGGTAGAAGTTGTTATTTTCCTCCAATTTTCACGCTGCCTACATTTTTTCAGCTCTTTCTCACGGCTGTTATTTCCTTTAGAGCCGAATAAGTAGATTCAGAGTTTTCCTTAGCCCAGAGAGCCCTTTCCATCATAAAGTCTAATAAGAAGGCCCAGACATAACTACAGTGTCCCAGACTGCCCTTTACACGAGGAGAAAGGTAAAATGAGCCGATCAAGTAACGAACTACAAATTGATGCAGGCAGTGAGAACAGAAGACTGGTTTTCTGCCCTGTAATGTCTGCATAAAAGTAAAGAATATGGTTAAAAACATTGGCGGCAGCCAGTTACCGGAATAGCTAGCACTTCCAGGAACAAATGCATTCCTAATGAATTTGTGGACACTGCACTTACCGCAACAAGGGCAGGTTTTCTCACACATGCATGCCACAGCGCCTGCCTGCACGGGGTTTATTGACCTTCTACAAACACTGATGGAAGAACGGGCTGCCAGAGAGCAAGAGGCAGAGAGCCATCCCAAACATCTTGGAAAGGCCTCTGAGAGAATTTTTCAGTGTTTAGAGGACATACTATGGTTCTCTCTGCCAAAAGTCCTTTTTTGTTGTTGTTGTTAAAGAATTCAAAGAGTGAAAAAAATATATGGTTTTCTAATGACATAGTCCTACAATCCCTTCCAAGACCCACAATACCTGCTGAGATTGTGTTTCATTCAAATGTGGCTCAAGTGTCTTGATTGTAGAATAAACATACATTCTGACTGACTGAGAAAGGCTTTTTTTCACTGCTCATTTACACAGTTTTGTAATCTCCCTGTGTACTAAACAGTAAGCCTAGCATGAAGAAGCATCTTTCCATAGGACACAACCTTACTTAAGCACTGGATTTGGACCTTGGAACTCATTGGAGAGAGAACACAGTTTTGTTTTGTTTATCACATCTGGTTCTACCCAGAGGGACCCAAATCATCAAAGAATATTTTAGTCACCTCAAAGTCCCTAGCTGACTCGCCATTGGGTACTGATGATGACAAGTTAATAATCCTGATGAATAGAAAACTACAAGTTTCATGTTAGAGGAAAGATTTTTTATGAATCAAAATAATTCTTTTCCTGAGAAGTGTTTTACATTTTTGCACTGGATCAAACTGGCTAAGGTTAAAAATTTCAGGCCTAACTAATCAAACATTACCATCTTGTTCTTTGTGCAATATCTGGCCTCTGAAAAATATCTCACTAACTGGAATAATTTAGTTCTGGCAAATCCTATAACTAAAACTGACATCCATTTGCCTCTTTCAGGCTTGAAATTAAAGTACAGAGCTCTTCTGCCTAGATCTGTTCTATCTGTGAGCAATAAAAACCAATGGTGATATTAGATGCTGGGCCTTAGGTAATTATTCATAGCTATCATCACCCCCATCCTATTCTCTGCCCCACCCTAAATCAAACACAGATAGAGACAATGGTGCTAGAACAAATCGCAATCAAATATGCAATCCCCAAGCAGCTATTCTGTATATAGATCTGGAGCAAATAAATCATACAACTGCCACAAATGCACATTTATCATTTCATTTACCAGTGATGTTACTGATTCAACTAAAGACACATCCAGTAAAGCCCTGTTTCAATGACCTCCTAGCGGG
The DNA here is from genome assembly GCA_004026665.1 of Murina feae. Lineage (NCBI taxonomy): Eukaryota > Metazoa > Chordata > Mammalia > Chiroptera > Vespertilionidae > Murina > Murina feae. The sequence continues at coordinate 16,974 of PVJC01025006.1, read as the reverse complement.
AGCAATAGTCACAGGAGGGTCCTAACCGGTTTGGCTCAGTGGATAGAGTGTCGGCCTGCGGACTGAAGGGTCCCAGGTTTGATTCCAGTCAAGGGCATGTACCTTGGTTGTGGGCACATCCCCAGGTGGTGGGGGCAGGGGGTGCAGGAGGCAGCTGATCGATGTTTCTCTCTCATCAATATTTCTAACTCTCTATCCCTCTCCCTTCCTCTCTGTAAAAAAATAAATTAAATATATTTCAAAAAATAGTCACAGGAGGATAAAACTACGAGTAGACATGTGACTTTCAAACAGAAAAAGACTAAGAAAAAAATACTCTGACCTCTTGGTTCCTGTCCACTGTCTCTTCTCAAATGCCTCCCATTGGCCGAATCCTTGGAGAAACCAGTGGGCAAGGGGACTCTGATGGTGCACTGTATGGGGTTACCCTCCTGGGATCCAGGACAAGGTAGAGAAAGATGAAGATGTAGAGGAGTGGCAGATGGAAAGTAATGATACAACAACTAAGTGTGAGAACCACTACTCTTCAGGGGTGGGCAAAAGTAGATTTAAAGTAATTAATAAAATAGGTTTACAATAGCTAATAAATTAATAGTATAAGAATAAACTGTTTTGCATACTCACAACTATAAACCTACATTGCCCATCCTTGTGTATAGTGTATAATGAATGTGTCTCTCATATTAAGATATTGGTAGTTATTGAAATAATTCTTATCGATGTTATATTGTGCTCATTTATCAGGCAAGGGAATCTTAGAGCTATGTTAAAATATTCATTTATTAGGAGGAAAATATGGGTCTTTCCTAATCTTTTTTATCCCTAGCTTACTATATTGAGTGATTTATGTGTTTTTCAATAAGTTTCAAGAATATTTTATTCTTAAACTTGCTATTGACGGATCTGTAGATTTCAAAAAATATCTAAATAATAGTATTACATGTTATATTTCACTTCTTTCTTTTCTGTCTTTTGTTTATGTGCCAACAAAGGATGATTCTATATTAAGAGACCTTAATATTGTATATTTAATTTAGGCTGAGTTCTTGTCTTCTAGATGAAGGAGTTTCCAAGAAAAGAGAGTCATTATAAACATTCTTAGATTTTTTTGGAAAAATGTTCTGTAAGTAAGAATTAGTTTTTTATCACTCAGCTTATGGATATATTAATTTATTTTGCTATCTGTTCTCCTAGGCAAATGGGCTTGTTTATTTATAATTCCTGACACTCGATTCAAACCAAATGAAAGTAAAATTTCCCCCTAAATTGGTAGTCATTTAGGACCAATAAAACTATAGCTACTACTAACTACTTCATTTTGCCCTATAGCTCTTCCCCTATAATTTCATGTGGTGACCCTTTAATAAAGATTTTTTTCTGAAAAAAAGTGAAATTTTCAAATGATACTTTCTAAATATAGTAGTATACTATATTTCTCTCCTTAGCCTACCACCTCACTTATACTGCAGAAAAAATGGTGGAAAAATAAATTTTAAAATTCTAACTTTAGTGAAATTTTGAATTCTAAGTAAATCACTCAATGATTTTTGAAAGCCACTCCAAAATAGAATAATAGATACATGGATGGAATTTACTTCAAATAAATCTTAAGTGATGCAAGAATATTTTCTTTATGTAGATAATGATATTTTTATATTTATACTTATTTGAAATTGATAGATAACTCATCAATAAGTCTTTAAAGCATTAGCAACTGGTGCTTATTTCTTCCACTATGAAAAGTCATATTTTTTCGCAGACCTTTTTTTAAGTCTCAGTAAAAACCAGTGATGAATGACCCAAATATATTAACTCATTGTGCTTTTGGAAGCAGTAGAATTTTCTTTGCATGCTTTACTCAATTATATTCTACTACAGTTTCTTTGTTATAGTTAAAGTTGACATTAACCTTCCAAGGTACATAGTTCTACTCTACTTTTGCAGAGATGTCTAATTCTGGCCCTTTGGAAGGAGTTCTGGTGTAAGTTGTTTGGTAGCTCTGAAGGTTTTGTGAGCTAAGGGGAAAATCATCTACGTTACACTAGTTCACATTCCCCTGTCAACCACAGTATGGAGAGACTTTACTCTCAGTTTCACACCTTGTCCTACTCCCAGATGAAGGGGACTTCTGAAGAAATGCACAACATTTCTGGTCTGCCCACGCCTCAAGGAGTAGGTCATAAATAAAACCAAGCAGTGTGATTTTTCAATTGCCCACTTCTAAAGATTTCCACAGACTCTTGGAATGAAATACTTTATGACACAGTGTTTATTCTTACTTCATGATATTTATATTTGCACGATGCTATAAATATAAATTCAAATGCACTTTAAGCAAACTGATGAATAATACCACCCAAACCTCTACATTTTAGCTTTTAGAAGATGTCATAGTCTAATGTGTAAAATCTGAATGTAATTGGTAGGAGGCAAGAAGTGAAAATGAGTAAGAATTTTTTTTTTTTTTCAGAATGAAAAGTCCAAATGATCAAGTGGCCACCAGACATATCTGTTTGTAGGTTTCATTCACAGTGCAAGAAAGGCATGCCAATTTAGTGTTTTTTTCTTACATACATACTTAGTGGTTCATCAATCATAGGGTAGTTACACTGTGGGTCATTGTCAATGTAATAAGAGGCCTGAGCCAATCTCAAATTCCAATTAGAATATTGTTTTGCTGGTCTATCTTACAGATACTCAATTCCTAAATGTTAAGCTTGGGGTTAGAGAAAATTTGGGAGTGGCCAGTGGGGAAAAGTTGGAACAAGAACAGTGGTTCATCATTTTTCCAGTCTGAGTGAGTCACTTTGCTATGATCTTTCTGCACATTCCTCATCCCTCTGTCCCCAACCCTGCCCAAGTCCTTTGCAAAAAATGAAAAATAAGAAAAAATATGACATGTTTGATACAGTTGTTTGTGTAGGAATATTACTGGCCGTGTTATAGTGGGACTGAAAACCTTGTTGTCATTATCACTAGCATGAGTCTGGATACAGAATAAGCTCTACATTAGAAGGACAAAATATATAACGCCTTAAGGAAGGCAGGTGTGTATTTCTTTCTTTCATATAACTCTGTGAGAGATAATGGTCAGTGTGGAAGACTAGACACAGTTATCCAGTATCCAGTCTGGTGGGTTGACATTGCTTAATTGCATAGCCTCTCTCTCTAAGTCCAAAAAAATTTCCCGTTCTTGCCTTTTGCCAACCAATGGGAGAAAAAGAAGTGACTAAAATAAATTATTTTTAAGGACAAGACGTGAAAATTGTACATATTTGTAGCCATATTCTACTGAAAATAACTTAGTTATAAGATGCCAGTAGCTGGAAAGGATGCTAGGTAATGGAGAAAATAGTTGGGTAACTATTCAGGAAAGGTCTTTTACAAACAAAACAAAACAAAACAAAAAACTGTAGAAAGGATATGAGAAATTAACAACCTCTACTACAATGACTATATTCTTACTAACAGCTACACTACTATAAAGAATAGAATAGAATAGAATTGAATAGCATAATGTAGCATATATTATAGGAGACTGTTAGGTAAAAGAGTTTAATAAAAAAATAAGCTGAAGTTCTACTGACAAAATAGTGTCCTTTAGTATTTGCACCAGGCATAACAATTTTTCTTGGTACATAGGCTTACAGAATTAAAATATGTGTGAAATAGTCAACATTTATCAAGTATATCAGAGAATATGTGTCCTAAATTTCTAATTTTATCAATTAAGAAGGAAAATTTTAGTTTATTATCTGGATATCTACTTATTTGGAATTTCTAGAAAATTTGTGCAATGTACTTTACTATCCCAATTTTCTGCTATATCTATCATTATGTTATAATAAAATTTTCACTGTGATAATTCCATACAATATACTTTATCACTTATTGTTGTTTCTATCAGTAGAGAATGTTTAATATATTTAAGAATGGTAGGTAAATAAAAAGTCTCTCAACATAGTAACCAGTGAAATGTTAGTGAAATGATAGTTGGAATGGAGTAGAATAGTTCATGGCACTTTATCTTTCCAGCTGTTCATCAGTGAGGGCAAGGGGAGTATGATATTAAAGGAATAAATGGATGGGGGATAGCTTTATAGCTTTATAGAAAAGGCAAGCAATGGAAGCAATATATTTGTTTTTTTGTTTTACATCTATTCTCCCAAGCAAGACACCTGACTGTAACCCTTTGCACCAGCTTTCCCTCAACCTCCAATTACTAAGCCTTGGTGCCCAGGCTACTTAAATATCTCAGATCTATTTCTTGCTCTTCTCCCAATGTTATTAGTCTATTTCAAATCTAAATTGTTGCTATGAGCCTGCTAACTAATTTTTCTGCTGTTCATCAAACACATCTGTACCACCCTGCACACTCCTGCCATAGTGCATTCCCCCAAATGCACAGCTGCTCATGTCACTCCCTAAAGCCTTTGAAGCTTCTCTATAATTTTTAGAATAAAATAAAATGTCCTTAGCTCAGCAGAGATTGCCCTACATAATCTCACGTTTGCTACCTATTTAGTTTATTTGCCGCAGCTTCTAAATATGTCCCCTGTAACAAAATAAAATGATTTGTCATTCCCTACTGTTTTACGTTTCTAAGCCTTGAATAATATCTCCTCTTTGTCTGTCTGGCTTTCTTCATCTTCAAGACACAGTTTAGATTTCATTTTTAAAAAAATACACTTTTCCTTGATAATGTTCTACATCTAACACCAGAGTTTGGTGCTCCTCTTCTGGACACCGAACCACGTCTCTATCCTAGCACATAGTGCACTATAGAGCAAGGCATCACTTCATATTACATCACATCAGTCTGCAATAGTCTGTATATGATCTCTGAGGGTAGAGACTGTATCTTTTTTTTTCAAAATATATTTTATTGATTTTTTACAGAGAGGAAGGGAGAGGGATAGAGAGTTAGAAACATTGGTGAGAGAGAAACATCCATCAGCTGCCTCCTGCACACTCCCTACTGGGGATGTGCCTGCAACCAATGTATAGGCCCTTGACTGGAATCGAACCTGGGACCCTTTAGTCCATAGGCTCTACCCGCTGAGCCAAACCGGTCAGAGCATAGACTGTGTCTTTGATCTCCATCTTCCTTAAACCTAGAATATTTGTAAGAGTTAATAGGTACTCTTTGAGGGATTGTTTAAAATAATTAGTCGGCCCTAGTCTGTTTGGTTGGGTGGATAGAGAGAAGGCCTACAGATCAAAGGGTCCTGGGGTGTATTTACATAGACCTTGGTTGCAGGCTCCTCCCAGGCCTAGGCCCTGGTGATGGCTTGTTCAGGAGACAACCAAGTGATGTGACTCTCTCATGTTGATATTTCTCTCTGTCTTTTCTTCTCTCTTTCATTCTTCCTAAAAGTCAATGAAAAAAATATGCTCAAGTGAGGATTAACAAAAGTAATCCAATAAATAAATAAATAAATAAGAAGAAAATAATTAATACAAGGAAAGAAAATTGTGGTGATATTTTTAAGCCTTGCAAACATTTTTCCTAGATTTAGACAAATTTATTAAACACTTTCTTCATCAAGTTTGAATAGTACTTTATTTTGTGTGAAAACAAACAAAAAGAACAGGAAGAAAAAATTATATTATTACTTTGAATTTAAATGAAAGATGTTAAAGATGTTGAATGAGGCTAAAACAAAAATTATTCCCTTGGTACAAATTCCTAAAAGGCATTGTAATTGAGTGTTTGGATCATGTAGCGAGCCATCAGTGAATCGATTAAAGAGCAATGCAAGTTCCTGTAAGGGCTTTCTTTACTTTCTGTGTTTATATTAGGAAAAAAAGCCACTTTAGCAACATGGTTTCTAATCATAAAAATTGAAGATTTATATAAAAGTTCTTTCCCCCCAAAATATCACATATTTTCTATTTAGAAAAAATACATTTCTAAACACTGATGACCCATTTAGAATAATATTTAATGTACTGTTTCTCTACTGTTCTACAAAATAATTTATACACCCCCTCAGAAATTCACTATAATAAGATTTGGTCCAAGTGAACTATTTTTGCTTCTGAGAACTTTTTATTTTTTTACTTTCTAATTCTGCGTAGAGTAAAATGTGCTCTTATTAGGGTGAACCAAAATTTCCAGGTCTTTGAAATAAAACTACTGAATCAATTGGTTTGAGTGAAATTTCTACTAATTCAATTATTTTCTTTCTTCAATTCTGGTTATTTGACTGAACAAATACTTTGTTTTGTTACTAGAATTTACTTAAATTGTCAGTGGATTTAATATTGCCTAGATAGACACAAAACTCATTTTGCTGGAAGCATTCTAACAAAATTGACAATTAGTTTTACTTCTGCTGTTATTACTGCTCTTTTCCTTAAGAAACAAATATTGAACGGATACTACATATAAATAGTCCTTTCCCCTAAAGAGAACATCTATGGATTAGGAGAAACTTAAGAAGTTAGTACTGCCTTTAATTCTATTGCTTCTAATTCTTGTTTTTTTTTTTTTTTTTTTTTTTTTTTTTAAAGAAAATAGAATTCCTAAAATAACATTCTATGCAAACAAAAAGAAGAATAAAATTCTATTTGGTAGACAAAGGAAACTCATGGGTTGAATGAATTCTTTCCCCTGAATTCTTTATAAACTTCCTCTCTATACCACTTTCAATTTGAAATAAACATTTACAATAGATATTGAAATGGTTCTTTGATATTCTTGAAAACAACCACCCACCTATTTTCCTCTTCCTCTTTCCTTTTACTTCCTCCTCTACTAGGTCTTTTATTTTCAGATTTCTGATTCAAACATGAAAATTAATTCAAATACTTTTCTGAGTCTTCATTTACTCTCCCCCCCCCCCCCCAGAATGAAGGCCCTGAAGGTACAGTTAAAACTCCCAATATAGAAAAAAATCTTAGTTTACATTTGAAATGATATTTGGTTTTATTCTTTAAAATATAGTATAGATTCAGGCTTATGAATATTTGAAAAATCTGCTGTAATTTTCATTTGAGGACTTGGGTGTAGCCGTGCTTTGTACTTTTCAGAATCACCTTTGTGTTAGAAAGCTCACATTCCTTCATTTAGATTTTTTGTTTTTAACCTTAATATATGACTAAAGTATTCCTCTCTGACCTTACCCGATGTTGCAGTATTTTGGTCCACTCATTTCAATTTAGTATATAGTTAAATTTATTAAATACATATTTCTTTTTTCCTTTCCATATATGCATGTGATGCATCTGACTTGGTGTAACACTAACGAAGTAGATAAACCATTTAATTTTAAGACATTTGACTATGAGCAAGGCACCGTTGTGTGAACATATTCTGTCAATCATCGGCACTATAAAAGTGCCTGTTGTTAATATTGATCTTATTAACATTCGAGTGTCCTATGAGTGAACACAATTTCTCAGACTCCTCTCCTGTGCCGGCCTTTTCATATAATTCTTTCATCTGCTATTTGGTATCAAACCAGTAAATGAAAAAAAACTGTGTTTTTTTGTTTTTCAATGTGAGCATAAAAAGAAAAAAGAGAGAGCGCATCGACATAGACAACAGTGTGGTAATTGCAAGGGGCGGTGGTTGGGGAGGTGGGCCAGGCTACAGAAGAGAAAAATTGTGATGGAAACATAAAATAAGAATTTTTAAAAAATTTTTTATTCATTTCAGAGAGGAAGGGAGAGGGAGAGGGTGAGATAGAAACATCAATGATGAGAGAGAACCATTGATTGGCTGCCTCCTGCAGGCCCCCCACTAGGGATCGAGCCCGCAACCCAGGCACATGCCCTCAACTGGAATTGAACCTGGGACCCTTCAGTCCATAGGCTGACTCTCTATTCACTGAGTCAAACCAGCCGGGGCTAAAATAAGAATTTACTAGTAACAAAAGTAAAATGGTAACTTAAATTTTATAGGTTTTATATAATGCATGTAGTGACATTTAAGCAATACCAACAATCATGCTATTTACTCCCTCCTTTGCTGACATAGGATTTCTAGCCTCTAAAACGTCTTACCCATTGTATCTTGAAGTCTACATGGATATCTCCCAAGAGCTACAGATCATCCTGTCATGTTCTGCTCTGTTGTCACTCTCTCACGGGCAGCTCTGCCCAGGAAGTCATGAGAGAAGCCTCTTACTGCTGCCAATTGTTTGGTGAATAGCATTCCAGATAATTTAACATTTTAAAAATATAAGCAGTACAGAAAAATAGAAAAGATAAAGACACATATGCGTGAATATGTACAGCTGACCCGTGAACAGCAGATATGTAAATTGCAGGGGTCCACTTACAGGTGGATTTTTGTCAATAAAAGCAGTAAATGTATTACATTTCCCTCATGATTTTCTTAACAACATTTTGTCTTCTCTAGCTTACTTTATTGTATGAATACAGTGTATAATACATATAATATATAAAATATGTATTCATCAACTGTTGATGTTATTGGTAAGGCTTCCTGTCAACTATAGGCTATTAGTAGTAGTTAAGATTTTGGGGAATCAAGTTATATCTGATGTTTAACTCTGTGGGGAATTGGCTCCCCCAACACCTATGTTGTTTGAGGGTCAACTGTACTGTATATATACATAATTTTTTGGCTAGTTTATAAAACACATTTTTTCTCATTTATTGATGCAGGTTATATCATGGAATTTTTTCTATGTGCTTACATATGTATTTACCTTACTAATTTTTTGTTTTCTTTGCTAGTTTTTACAGTTGCATAGTAGTTAAGAAATGGCTAACCATAGCTTGTTTATCCAGTCTGTTATCAGTGGATATCTAGTTGGTCCTAGGTGTTTTTGTGTGTGATTGTTAAAAACAATGCTCTAAGAATCATTCTCATACATATATTATTCTACATTTCATTAGGTCTAAATAATTAGACGTGGGATAACCGGGCTTGATAGTATCTGCAATTTAAGTTTTGATAGATGCTCTGGCCAGATGGCACAGCTGGTAGGAGTGTTGTACTGTACACCAAAAAGTTGCAATTGGTTGTGGGTTCGATCTCCAGTTGGATCATGGATGAGAGGCAGCCGACTGATGTTTCTCTTTCTCTCTCTCTCTCTCTCTCTCTCTCTCTCTCTCTCTCTCTCTCTCTCCCCCCTCCCTCTTTCACTCTTTCTTTCTTTCTCTCTCTCTAAAATCAATAAAAACATATCCTAGGTAAGGTTTAAAAAATTAAATTTTGATAGATATTGCTAAATTTCTTAAACATAGTGAATAAGACTTTGTTTTTTCTACTCCCACCAGCTAAAACTGTCTCTTTTTCTCTCTTCTAATCCCCAATAGATCAATATATCTCACTACTATTGAAGTGATTACCTTGACCACCATTCAAAGTAAATAAAGACAACTACATTTATTGTTCCACCAATACTTGTATTTAATTTTTCTGCATATGGAAAATGTTATTTACAATATTTGGCTCATCATTATGCAATGATTTAACTTTAATCATATTCTGGGTTACTTAAAAGCAAAACATTCACCTCTCTGCTCTTCCAAACTGCAGAGACCAAAGGTATGTGTTCTGTTTTGACACTACTTCTGAAGGCAATTAGGCCTCTGAGGTGGGGGTGAAGAGAAGGTCAGTGGAATTTTCCTTCATGTGTGTCTGTTTATTATTGGCGCAAGCAGAGTTCCTGTTATGTAGAGAGCTTGAATAATTCTGAATTTTGCTGATTTTGAACTGGAGCTGTTATAAATTTTTCAGCCCAAAGATTACCGCAACAACTAACTTAATGAACTTATGATTCCTTCATCATTCATAATGCTTTTCGAAACCTACCCAAATCCTTTCCCATTCCTAAAGATGAGTACCCTAATTACAGCATGTTTGACCTTAGTCTGAGTTTCAGATTCCAAAAACACATGGGCCTTTTAAATGGAACCAGCCAGCAATGAAAGGAGAAACTCTGCACCAGAGTCCTTTTTCAAATAGGAGAGGAGAGGATTCTTACTGCCACTGCAAATTTTCCTTTATACACTTTATACTCGCTCTGACTCTGCCCATGGGGTTTGCACATGTTCTCTGAAGGTGTTTATCCTCACCCTCCCAGTTAAATGTATTAGCATACATTTTCTACTTCTTAGGGACTGTGAAGCAAAATGTACCTTAGCTCACAAAGGAAATGGGGGACTGAGGAGTTTGCCCACTGCCAGCAACTAACACACACATACACACATGTACACACACATTCACACTCACACATGCACACTCCTGCACAAAATTATATAGGATTTTAAAACTCAAGTGTTCAGGTAGTATTTGGGGGATAACTCTTCACTTCCATTTGTTGATATAAAAGGCATTTATTCACTTTGTCAATCTATGCTATATTGTTACTTAACACTCACTATAATGTATCAGATTTCAAACATTCTTCTTTCAAAATTGTGACATTTTCTTATAAAAAATAGAGCTTCCAATATTTTTAAAAATTGACTTGCTTTTTTTTAACTTAAGTGCATCTACTAGTATTTATAACAAAATATATGTAATTACCCTGAATGAAAAAATAGAATCACTGAAATAAATAGGAGAAAAATGAAATTAAATACTATTATAACAAAATATTATTTAGTTCTAGCAAGCACTAAATCCAAAGTAAGATACATGTTGTTTAATTCATTGATGTATAAAATAATTACAATTTAGGCGTTCTCCCTATAAGGCAGAATGCTAGAAGTGATTCCACCAGACTGGCATTAAAAAAATTCTTACTCTATTTACTAACTGATACAACTTTTTGCATATAAAAATAATGAATTTAATCTTTCAAATATTTACACATATGTAAATAGGGTAAAATAAGGAAAGTTGCTTGCGTGTTGGCATTTGCAATTACTGTACTGATATATATTTAGACCATATTTTCATTTTGTCAGCTCTTCCTCTCCCATGAAAGTCCATAGGTGGTCAGTGGGATATAAATGGAAACATATAAATTAGACTTTTCATCACCACTCAGAAATATTATAGCTTCTACATAGGTAACAGATGTAAGAAAAACCTCACCATTTATTACTGATCATTTACTCCTAGAAGTTTCCCAACTTATGCTTTTGTTCAGATGTGGATTTTGTTTTAAATCCACATTTAAAAGCCCAGATGAAAGAAAAAGAAATACTTGCTATGCTTAAAATTTCAAAGTGGACAGAGTTAGGAAGAGAGCTACTTTCTTTTCATCCCCAAGTGACGCCACTATTAGATTGTTCTCAAAAAGACAACCATGTGTTGTTCTTTAAAAGTCAGATACCAATATAAAATATTGCCCTGAGACAAAAAAAAGCCACTGTGTATTTTGAATTTATCACAGATTACCAATCTTAAATATACTTGAAAGTTTTTTTCTTGCCTGACTCAGCAAATACTAGTAGTCGGAACCCACAGATAAGAAGAATCACATCAGTCAAATAAATAATCTATAATATTCTAGACAAGCTTATTGACTCATATTTCAATGGGACTGTTATTTCCATAATGGAACATCACTTGAAATTTATATTTGGATCTTCATAATCTTACAGAAGTGATCTGCCTACTGTATTCACTTCCTACTCATCCATTTTGCTCATTTTTATGAGACTGAAACAGCCTAGGAACCTCAATATTCCTGTCAAGTGAAACTACAGTATTTACCAAGATAGCTTCATACCAGAATTATACAAACTGTATTCATCAAATTAATTGGTCAGAGATGACAAATATGTTAGCTGGTTCTTGGTATAGTCTTTCAAAGAATGCAATGATGATATAATTCCCACCTCTTTACACATTTATACATCAACATTTATCCTAATTTTGTTCCATTAAGGAAGTGTATTCATCAAAATTTCCCAGCTCTTCACAATGAAAATACCAGTTATAAAGGTAGTTTGACGCTACTGCCCAGAATTTGCATCATCACTCAACCATCTTCCTTTCCTTGCGCCCTGCCTCCCCGTGTTTTTCCTCTCCCTCCCTCTTCGAAGGCCATCACATTTATAGATATGGTGAATATCTTCCATTAAATGTTTTCATATGTTTAACACATACACACACATATCCAGACAAATATAGTTTATATATAATCTACAATATTACTATAATCTATCTTTTTACTTTTAGATTTATGCTATAAATTTTATACTATAGCTTGTTTTTTTCACTCTTCATTATTTTTTGAGATTTATATACATTTATAAAAAAGATATATCAAATTTTAAGTGCTCTATTGTATTCTGTTATATGAATAAAGATTTCTATATTTTTGTTTTACCTATTTCAATATTAAACATTTTTCCTACTTTTTATAGATAACCATGAAAATGTTTTATTTAACACTGCCCAAAAGGGTTGCTAACCTTTCCCCAAATAATATAAGGACTGTAGACTATCATTAACATGATGCTTTGCATATCATCCATTTTACTCATTCTTGTTTTGAAGTCATAACAAATTTCAAACTTCAAGTTATTAACTATTGTCAGGTTTTACTGACAATTAGCTATTGTCAGGTTTTACTTGTGTTTACAAGTATGCGTTCAGGTTTCTTTGCTCAATATTGTTTCCTTACATCTTATCCCTACCTTCTAGGCTTGTTTCTTCTTGATGCAATATTCATTTTCATTTAATTCTTTCTAAGATACAGGTTTTCATAGTGTTAACATCTCTATAATTAAGATGCATTTTACAACTGAGGGCATATTGTAGTTTAATTAACGGCATTTTTCTTTTATGGTGCATATACAACTGATGACCTCTTAAATCCAGTGATATATGGTAGTTCATTTAGTAAGGGTTTATGAGCAGAATAACTCTCAGATGTTATATGTCTAAAAGTATCATTATTTCACATTCACTCATTAATTCTGAGCATGGGAGTATAATTTGACAATCATTTTCCCCTAGCACTTTGAAAACACTATTCCATTTGTTTCTGGTGTCTATTGATGCTGTCAGTTTAATTGTCATTTCTTTGTAAGTAATTTATCTATTCTTTCTCATAGCTTTTAAGAGTGTTAAGACATATATGAATCTTATTTCTCTCTAAGTCTTTTTTATTTCAGGAGACCGTCCTGAAAAAGTGACAGATAAAAATTGAATATTTCAAAAGTGCAATACTTCTGAAGATGACTTTGTCAAAGATGTGGCTGCAGTAATGGATGACTGAACTGCTAGGTGATGTAGGGATTTGAACTTGAGGTTAACAACAACAAAAACAACTGGTTTATGGGCTCCCATGTCCAGCTGAACTAGAAATTACCAGTTACCAAGATAATGACACAAGGTGTGATAAAGACAAAATTGAACATTTTTTCTATAAAAAAATAGATAATCATTAAAGTGTTTAACATATTTAACAATGCCCAAAAATATTGCAAACCTTTCCCTGAAATAATATAAGGACCATAGACCATCATTAACAGGATTGATGGTTTGCCTGTCTCACATGTTATTATTCATTGTTGAAATGCATAAAAAGTTCGAGGAGTTTGTAAAATCAAAGACAAAAGGTAGAGGGAGAAAAAGGTACTAGAACACTTTGATATGAGCTTGGAAGGTTACATTTTTGTGGAGAAAGAGTCACTACTTAGGCAGCTGGAATCTTCATCAAAGTAAAACTGGATGCACAAAAATATGTTAGTTTTGACTATATAATGTAATTATATGTTGCAAGAAATGTGTATGTCAAATATCTTTCTCCTGTTGACTTGCTGCTGTTGAGTTGCAAGTATTAGTAATAGTACATGTGTGTGTGTGAGGATGTGTGTATGAACTTGTTTACTGATTATTCTTTACTCTAAAAATATATAGAAAAAAATATAGATATTGTTGCTCAGAATTATTAAAAATACATTTTTGCTATAAAATGTTTACAAATATAAAACCCAAGCAAACAAATATAATCCTACTACTCTGGGATAAATATTATTAAAAATATTGGTGTATATATTCATCAATAGAAAGGGCTTTTTCAAACTGTTTTTCATTATTTTATTTCCCTTAATACTTGTCTCAGATATTTTCTTCAGTTACTAACCTTTCTTCTAAACCACGCTTTGTTTTTGTTTTTGTTTTTTAAAATATATTTTATTGATCTTTTTCTACAGAGTGGAAGGGAGAGGGACAGAGAACCAGAAACATCGATGAGAGAGAATCACTGATCAGCTGCCTCCTGCATACCTCCCACTGGGGATGTGCCCGCAACCAAGGTACATGCCCTTGACCAGAATCAACCCAGGACCCCTCAGTCCGCAGGCTGACGCTCCATCCACTGAGCCAAACCAGCCAGGGCTAAACCATGCTTTGTTATATACTTTGTATATTGTATATGAAGAATCATGTATTTTTGTGTTGTTTTGTTTTGTTTTTATCTTTTATCAAGATGTTTTGGTACCATTAGGTACAGTTGACAACTCAAATAGAACAGGATATATAAAACTACATGTCTAGTTTTTCTTTATATAATTTTCATACGACTTAAAAGTTTTTTCAATATTGTTCAAACATTTTTCATGACTATGATACTCTCAGTTATTCTCCTTTTTTATTTAGCTATAACTGATATGTGACATTGTAAAAGTTTCAGGTATCTAATCTAATAAAAGAGTAACATGCAAATTGACCATCACTCTGAGACACCTAAGCCACACCTACCAGCCAATCAGAATGGCTGTATGCAAATTAACCCAGCCAAGATGGAGGCTGGCAGCCACAGAGCTAGAGCAAACCGGAGGCTTCTGTTGCAATTGCTTGCCTAGGCTGGCTGAGCCTCTGCTCACAGCCACACCCACCAGCCAAGCCATGCCTCCCAGCCAATTAGAGTGGCTGTATGCAAATTAACCCAGCCAATATGGCAGCCAGCAGCCACGGAGCTAGAGTAAACAGAAGGCTTCCATTGCAACTGCCTGCCTAGGCTTGCTGAGCCCCTGCTCATGGTAACAATGTTTCAATTATAGAAGCCAAGGAGCTGAAACAAACAGGAGGCTTTCTTACCTGCCTAGGCCTCTGCTCAAGGCAACAAAGTTTCAATTATAGAAGATAAATAAACCCCAGAACCTGATTCCAGCCAGCCTCACTGGGACCTTGGGTCAATGGGAGCTGTGGGCAGCCTGAAAGCCTAAAAATGGCCCTCAGCCCTCACCCAGGCTGCCCAGGTAGCCCAATAGAGACCTGAACCCTGAAGGGACTGTGGGCATCTTGAAAACAGCCCTCAGTCCCTCACCCAGGCTAGCCAGGTACCCCAGTAGGGATCCGAAACCTGAAGGGACTGTGGGCAGCCTGAAAACAGCCCTCAGTCCCTCACCCAGGCTGGCCACACCCCAATCGGGTGAGGGTTCCACTGGGGGGGCTTGGCCAGCCTGCAAATAGCCATCAGCCCCTCACCAGGCATGTCAACAGGTGGACATCCCCTGAGGGGTCCCAGACTGAGAGAGGGCACAAGCTGGACTGAGGGATGCCCCCCCCCCCCGAGTGCACAAATTTTTGTGCACCGGGCCCCTAGTATTACATAATTATTTGATATTTTCATATATTGTGAAATGCTCACCACAATTTTTGTTAATATCACCACCACACATAATTATAAATATTTTTCTTGTGATGAAAATTTCTTAGACAACTTTCTTAACAACTTTCAAATATACTTTATGGCATTAATTTTAGTCACCACTCTGTACATATAATTGGAAGTTTGTAACTTTTGACTCCCTTCACCCATCTCATATCTTTCCCACCCCTTTTCCTCCACCTCTGGCAACCACCAATCTGTTCTCTGTATCTATAAGTTTATTTTATTTTATATTTTTAAAAATATTCCATATATAAGTGACATCATATGGTATTTGTCTGTCTCTGATTTATTTCAAAAGTATATTGCCCACAAGGTACATCCATGTTATCACAAATGGTACGATTGCTCTTTTTAAAACAATCCTATAGCCCAAATTGGTTTGGCTCAGTGGATAGAGCGTTGATCTGTGGACTGAGGGGTCCTGGATTTGATTCCAGTCAGGGGCGTGTACCTTGGTTCCAGGCACATCCCCAGTAGGGGCCATGCAGGAGGCAGCTGATCAATGTTTCTCTCTCATCAATGTTTCTGGCTCTCTGTCTCTCTCCCTTCCTCTCTGTAAAAATCAATAAAATATATTTAAAAAAATAAAACAATCTTATATAATAAAAGGGTAATATGCAAATTGACCCTAACAGCACAACAACTGGGAATGACTGGTCACTATGACATACACTGACCACCAGGGGGCAGACGCTCAATGCAGGAGCTGCCCCTGGTGGTCAGTGTGTTCCCATAGAGGGAGCTCTACTGAGCCACAAACTAGGCTGACAGCTGCCAGTACAGAGGTGGTGGTGGGAGCCTCTCCTGCCTCCTTAGCAGCGCTAAGGATGTCTGACTTCAGTTTAGATCTGCTCCCTGATGGCAAGTGGACATCCCCTGAAGATCCTGGGCTGCTAGAGAGATGACTGACTGCCAGCTTAGGCCCAATCCCCTGGGGAACAGGCCTAAGCCAGCAGGTGGACATCCCCTGAGGGGGTCCCAAACTGCAAGAGGGCACAGGCCAGGCTGAGGGACCCCCCTAAGTACACAAATTTTTGTGCACCAGACCTCTAGTGATGAAATAAAATTCTAAATTTTTTCAAACAAAATGTGTCTTTATCTTTGCAAACTTCAGGTTAGTGTTAAAAAAAATTAAATGACTCTAAGATATTTTTAGGTAAAAATATCAAGTCTTTAGCAAGACTTTTTTAGTGAGACTTTAAAATTAATCTCTTTCAATAAATGTGAAGTCATTGTTTACTTAAACTACTGCTGTGATTTATTATAGTGTAATGATATTTAAAATTTCTCCTATGGAAGAAACAAGATGGCGGCATAGGGTAGACACCGTAAATGCAGCTGTGAACAACTATTTCAGAAAAACCTCGAAAAGAACACACGGACACCACTTGCACCCACAGGACGGCTGGCT
>PVJC01025005.1:0-25077 GCA_004026665.1 Murina feae | reverse complement strand
CAACCCATTATCCATGAGGAGAGAAACCAAGTCTGTCTTATTTACTACTAGAGGCCCAGTGCACAAAATTTGTGCACAGGTAGGGTCCCTAGCAGCTGGCGGCTGCTGGCCACAGCCTCCCTTCCCTGGCTACCAGCTGCTAGTGGGGCCTTCCTTTGTTCCTCACCACCCCCAGTGGTCAGCACATGTCATAGTGAGTGGGCAAGCTCCTGGTTGGTCAAACTCCTGCCCAAGGGGACAATTTGCATATTAGGCTTTTATATATATACTAGGGGCCCAGTGCACAAAAATTTGTGCACTGCGGGGGGGGGGGGGGTCCCTCAGCCCGGCCTGTGCCCTCTCGCTGTCTGGGACCCCTCTGGGGATGTCCACCTGCTGGTGTGCCTGGCCAGCCTAGGTGAGGGGCCGCTGTCTGTTTCCAGGCTGGCCAAGCTCCCCAGTGGGGACCCTCACCCTATGGGGGTGTGGCAAGCCTGGGTGAGGAGCTTAGGGAAGTTTTCAGGCTTGCTACAGCCCCTTCAGGGTTCAGGGCCTACTAGGGTGCCTGGACAGCCTGTGAGAGGGGCTGAGAGCCATTGTCAGGCTGCCCACAGCTCCCATTGACCCTCGGGGCCATCTGCCTAGGAAGCGATGGAGTGGCCATGGCCACTCGATGGCCTCCCAGGACAGAGCCTCGGGGCCGGCCGGCTGGTCCCATCCTCGGGCTTCTGCCTGGGAAACGATGGGGTGGCCATGGCCTGGGCACACACAGGGAGCCCCGGAGCCCCATGTGTGTGCCCCGCAATGATCAATTCCAGGCTGCAGCCTCTTCCCCCCTGCTCCTCCCACCCACAGCTTCAGCCACTGGCCTGCTTGCTCTTCCCATCCTGTGATAAGGCTGGACCCTGTGTGCCGCTTCTCCCGGCTATGGCCTCCGCCATCTTGGCTAGGCTAATTTGCATATAGTCGCTCTGATCGACCGGTGGGCGTGGTTTACCTGTCTCGATGAGACGGTTAATTTTAATATTACGCTTTTATTAGTTTAGATATTGTATCCCTTGTTCAAAATACATGCTTAATGCATAGTAGGAGCTTATTGAATATTTATTGAATCAATCAATTAAGTTAATAGGTAAGTAACATAGCAACTGTCATACCTCAACTGATTGAAAAAGCTGGGAGAAGAACTAAGTTATTCTGACAGTACATGGCGTTATTTCCTTTATGGCTGGGTGGAGTAGAAATGAGTAATTATGATGGACATGCACCTAATGAAGATTTCACAAGCCTTAATATTGTCAGAACATAAGCCAATACTGGTAATACCTGTATCCCAGAGTGTTGAGATTTTTAATTAATCTGAATGACATTTATTTGGAAAGATATGTAGGACATGCAATGGTCATTTTTTTATATTAGAAAAACCTCAGAGTTAGAGATCATCTAATTGAGGATACCTTATTTGACCAGAGAGAAAATTGAAGCACGCCAATGTTTTAGATGCACGAGTTTCTTAATTACAAGTATATGTTTTATCATAAGGTAACTTTCCATGATGCTAAATTCATTGACAGAGGATCAAGCTTGTATTTAGTCAGAATTAATGCGATCATTTTGTTGCAGACATATCCTTGAGGCCCATGATGATTTTCTTCCAACCTCTCTGTAAATTTATGGCACTCTATGGATCACCAACTCTCAAAGCTGATTCCATTCTAACCATAGTGAGTTCTGATAGCATTGCTTACTTATAACACAACAGCCCAGGATGTAAAATGATGCCGAATGTGTGCAATAATCACACCACTGATTATTTTAGCAACCAGCAATAGTTTATGTTCCAAACGCACAATGAGGGAGAAGAGGTGACGTGCTGTGTAGTGCACTTTGAGAATTTATGAATTTCCCAAATGGAAGTCCAGAGGCTGGAGTTAGTTCTTGCTCTCAATGCAATATTATTGTGCTTATTATTTTAAAGAGTTTCATTTTCTATTTTGAAGCAGACTACTAATTAGAAAGGCAGCTATAGAGTGACATAGGGTAGCTATCTGGCCTGTGTCGTACTTCTAAAGTGCTCTATGACTCCTTTGAGTTTGAATGTTCAGCCCTAAGCCAGTCAGTGGGTATGAGAGATATCAATTTATATACACAGAAAATACGTTCATTCATTATACAATCAGTTATGCAATTTTTGATCCGTACAACACTGTGTTAAGAACGTTAAGCTTCACAATGAATTTAATGTTTATCATTGTGCAGTTTATACTCGAGCTTGTTTATTCTTTTGTTTTTCTTTTCATTTCAATTTGTTTACTCATTTTAAAAAATATATTTTTATTGATTTCAGAGAGGAAGGAAGAGGGAGAAATAGAAACATAAATGATGACAGAGAATCATTGATTAGCTGCCTCCTGCACGCCTCACACTGAGTATCGAGTCTACAATCCAGGCAGATAGACTCCACAACCTCCTGGTCCATAGGTTGATGCTCAACCACTGAGCAACACCAGCTGGCCTGTCTATTTATTTTTATTGTGAGGAACAGACA
Source organism: Murina feae (assembly GCA_004026665.1). NCBI lineage: Eukaryota > Metazoa > Chordata > Mammalia > Chiroptera > Vespertilionidae > Murina > Murina feae. The sequence goes on along the minus strand of PVJC01025005.1, from coordinate 22,550 downwards.
CTTTAATTTACCCAATGCTGATTTTAAAAAAGCCAGATTCTGAGCTCATATGTATGTTTACCTCACCCCTTCCCCCACCCCCTGCATGGTATTTTCTAGAGTTGACATTACTGATGATTACCACCTGCTCTAAGTAATTACCAGGGTTAATCTGAAAACCCTACAACTGCATACAAAATTTTGTGATTTACATCCACATGCATTTTTCTGGAGAAAGAGACTTAACCCTCCAAACAACTAATATCCCTGCTGTTGATATATAAACATATTAATGTGATAATTCTCAGTCAGCCAAAAGCAGCATATTGAGTGGCTCTAAGTGGAGTGAATTAAACGATAAGGTAACGGTTATTTTTCCTTTTGAGAATAATCACCATTGGAGACTAACTCATTTTATATAAGACAAAAATAAAGATTCTGATTTATGTCCCTCTTCTCAGAGTGCAATTCATAGTGTTGAAAAATTGCAACTAATTTTGAAAAAGACAGATTGACTTACTTGTTTTTTTGAAGTATACGGTTCTTTTTTTAACATGTCTAATGAGATATAATTCACATACCATAAAATTCACTGACTTAAAATGTGCATTCAAATGTTTTTTAGTGTATTCACAGAATTGAGTAACCATTACCACAGTCTAATTAGCAACCACTTTCCATTCTCCCTCTCCCCAGCTTTGGCAGCCACTAATCTACTTCCTTTCTTGCCTATTCTGTGTATTTCATATAAAAGCAGTTGTATAATACCGGGTCTCTTGTTTTTGACTTGTTTCAAGATTATGCTCATGTTATATGCATCAGTAATTCATTTCTTTTTTATTGCTGAGTAGTATTCCATTGTAAGGGTGTACCAATTTAGTTTATCCATTCATCTGTTGATGGACAGTTGGTCAGTGTCCACTTTTGATATTATGAGTTGTAATGGTATTATGAACAGTAATGTACAAGTTTTGAGTAAACATTTTTTCGTTGCTCTTGGGAGTGGGAAGCACAGGATTGTAATTTCTGGGTCATACGGAAACTCTAGGCATAACATTTTGAAGTACTGCCAAACTGCTTTTCAAAGTGGCTGCACAGGTTTATATTCTCACCAAGAAAGTATTAAGGTTCCTAGTTCTCCATATCCTTGCTAGTTACTCAACAGTTGTTATTGTCTGTCTTTTTCATTATAGCCATTCTAATGGTATAAACTGGTATCTCATTGTGGTTTTAATTTGCATAAGTTTAATTCTCTTTTTCACTTCAAATTTCATGGATAAGACTCTATCTAAACACAATTATATGAATAAATTGAATCCTAGCTTCCAAACCAGTCAACTTTAAAGATAACAAATATCCTGGAAACTTAGATATTTAGTTTGTGTTTTGCTTGCTGAACATACAATTATTTTAAGTATGCTTCTAAAATGTCTTCCTTATAGCAGCTTACTTGATTTTAGCATTAGGCCATGCCCATTCTCTTAATTTTTACAAATTTTCAAAATATTTCATTACATAGTGATATTAATGTGTTATTGATAAAATTGTTGATTTATGTTCTTTTCTATATAATCTTGTGTTGTTTTCTTCATAAGAAATAACTTCTTTATGGTTTTCATGACAGCATTGCTTCGCATGGCTTCATAACTTTCAAAAATCATGAAGGTTTCATTTTAGCTTAAATTTGGAGACTGTGGAATGTCCTTACTGCCTTATGTCCCAAACGCCTGTACCCTGAAAGGAGCTGCTGTGCGAGGCAGGGCTTACGGAGTCATTTTCAACATACGGAGTAGAGGGAGCAGGTGTTCAGTTGTGAGCAATGGAATAAAACAAAGTTATAAACTGGGTTAGTTAGCAACATGGGATGATACATAAACTGTATTTCCAGAATCATAGTTCAATTTGTTTCTTTAATTTTCAAAATCGTTACTAGGATTTGCCATCCCTTAAAGGTGAACAATTACCATAAAACAGAAATCTCTCTTCATCCCAATCAATTTTTCTGATGCATAAAAGCCATGGCAGGTTACTCATTATCTCTTTTTCTTTAAAATACCCAAGAGCCCATAAATATTTATTCATGAAATATGCAGTGTACTTGCTTCATAAATTGTGCCCTTTGAATAGTGGAATAGATGGTCAAAGGGGTTTGTACAGATAATATAGTCGGTATCCCCTTAAGTACTAAAAAAAAATACAAGAAATAAAAAGAAAAAAACTAAAAAATGAAACTACTGCATTCTATAGCTTTATTTTGAATTATTTTTTATTGCAAAAAGTATTACAAAGATTAATACATATATTTCATTTTCCCCCCTGCCATTCCCAGCCTCCCCTCCCCCCAATGTTTTGTGTCCATTGGTTATACTTAAATGCATGCGTGAAAGTCCTTTGGTTGATCTATTATGACCCCATCAACCCTCCCTGTCCTTGTTGCTATAATTTGATAGTCTGTTTGATGCTGCTCTGCCTCTGTATCTATTTTTGTTCACCAGTTTATAATGGTTATTATTATCCATAGATGAGTGAAGACATGTGGTATTTTTCTTTCATTGACTGGCTTATTTCACTTAGCATTATGCTCTCTAGTTCCATCCATGCTGCTGCAAATGATAAGAACTCCTTCCTTTTTACAGCAGCATAGTATTCCATTGTGTAGATGTACCACAGTTTTCTAATCCATTCATCTGCTGATGGGCACTTAGGCTGTTTCCATAGTGTTTTATTTTGGCATCGAACTTGACACTTCTTGAAAGGTATAAAGTTCATTTATGCAAGGTCATGCAACATGAGTGTCATTACCATAATAACTAACATTTATTGATTGTTTCTGTACAATAAGCATTTTGTAAATATGTTATAGATAGATAGATATTTAAATAACCCTATAAGGTAAGTACTATTAGGACGTCTACATTTTCAAACGAAGAAATGCAATTAAAAGGTTAACTAATTTGCACACTGTCAACTTGGAAGAGGGAGAGTCAAAATACAAACCAGACAATCGGGTTCAAGAGCAGTGTCTCTTAAATACAATGCAATAGCACCAAAATATTGATTCTACACTTTCTACTCGAAAGGAGCCATTAAACATAAACACTTACCTCCTCTCCCTTACAAAATTGCAGTGAAAATACAATGCAGATGAATGAAAAGGGGGAAAAATAGTCTGTAACAATATTGGACCAAAAGATCTAGAATAACAGCGATACTTTAATGAATTTCTGGAAAACAGAACATATGGAAGCACAGTCTGTTAAAGGAGAGCACAGTCCAAAAAACACTGAGCGGAAACCCGAAGTAAGAGAGGAGGCTATGTTCCTCAGGCACCAAGCTCAGTTTGGAGATTCGGAGAACAGGGGCGAGAATACATTCCGTCAGTAGGTGAAAGGCGGGCAGTCTGCAGGAGGAGCAGCCAAGCAGCATCTCGCCTCCATGTGTAGAAAGACTGCAGGATCAGTGGCTCCCGGGTAAACCTGGGCTGACACTGATTAAAATGACACGGGGTCATTTGCCTGCGAAAACCTAGGCTCCTGGGCTGGGAACCAGTATACTAGTTCTTTATTCTGGCACTAAAATCAGAATGCAGTCATGTGCATTGGTGAGGCTACTAAGGCAAAAATCAGACTGCACTTTTCCTGGGATACCAACCATCAAGTGTTGGCTGCGTTTGCATCAGCTGCCCAATAGGGATCTGACTCCAATTACTCATTGATTCTTTTTATTTTTTACTCAAGATTGCCTCCTTAAACTCTTAAACTCTTGCTTGAACAATATATTTGGAAATGGTGGTTTTTATCCATGCATTAAACTTCTTCTGCTGAATAGCAGGTACTTGATGCATTCGACCTTCAGCCTATGGACTCTGCTCAGTGTTTTGAATTTCTGGCCTCAGGCCCAATGATCTAACTTAAACACTTCTATCTTATCATGTGTCCTTGACAACATTCTCAGAATCCTTGTGAAAATAAGGATAACACTCATCCATACCCCACAGGCTCATGGTTAGCGTGAGAATCATGGGCTCAAAATACTGCCTGGAACATACATAAATTTGGAATAAATTATATTTATCCTTATTAGCATCGACTTCTTGTCCACACAGCAACTCAGAGATCTAGCCTGTTCTTCTTTAGTAGATTCGCCAGCAAGCACTGGCTCGTGACACCAGCTCCAGGCATGAAGATGCTGAGTCCCAGAGTAGCCGGGACTTCCTAGGCATCCTCTGCATCTCAGCCTCAATCTGGCCATGAGTATTACCAGCCCATTTCTCTCTTTCCACTTGTAAGAGATACTGGGTTTGTAGTTAAAATGTAGTTATTTATTAGAGAAGTGTGTTTTTCATGATTAATCAGAGTATCAAATCTATACTCTTATTTATGTAACAAATGATTCAGAAATAAAGTCAAAATTGGAGTTGAAAATCTATTTGAGTTTAACATCCTAACATTCGTGTTTTTATCCATGATTAAATGTGTGTGTGTGTGTGTGTGTGTGTGTGTCAGGGTGTGTTGAGATGAAATATAGCTGGTATAAGTAGTTAAGGATTTGGCAGGTTTTGTGATAACCCTGTTATTGTCCATCAGGAAGTCCACACATCTTTTATATTGAGGAGACTAAACTGTGGGCTGTCAGCATGTACTTTTTGTTATTCTTTTTTTAAATTAAATATTTATTGTTCAGATTATTACAGATGTTCCTTTTTTTTACCCCCATAGCTCCCCTCCACCTGGTTCCCCCCCCCCACCCCGTGCCCTTACCCCACCACTGTCTTCATCTATAGATGTAAGATTTTTGTCCAGTCTTTTCCCATTCCCCTCATGCCCCCACTTTTTGTTATTCTTGACATTACAAAGTTATGTTACATGCTAAAGAAAGCACTATCCACTCTTGGTAAAAAAAAAAAAATCGAATGTGAATTTTGAAATCTAAAGTAATTTTTCCCTCCTAAATAGAAACACTGAATTTCTGACTCTCCAGTCTAAAAATTTATGGATCCTCTCTTGTAACACACTTTTTAATGAGCTCCCCTTCTTCAATCACAATTTTTTGTATAGAAATGCAAACACATCCTCCTTCCCCACAAAATATGGACTATGAAGCTATCACAACAAACCCAGACAGTGTATGAAGTCACACCACTCAACATTTTAGCTGTGATATTCTAACTCTTAAGTTCTTCCTAATATTTATCATGTTTTGAGCTCACTCAGTGAGACGAAGAATATCTATCTCTCCATCACATTTTGGTAATTTTAGCTCCTTTCATAGGAATCTCTAAGGGTTTCCTAATTAGAGGAATTTACAGGAAATGTCATACGTCTAAATAACTGATGTGTTGTAATTAAAGTCTAGGTGACTAAGCAAATTAACCTTTATGTTTTTATGATATTAAGCTGTGTGGCAGTTTCTAGAAAGTTTCTAAAGCAAGTGAGAAAATTATCAAAAACTAGAGAACAGAGGGGAAAAACACAATCCTTGTTGTTACTATAATACTTTAAGATATTAATTAAAGCAGTAAACTTTCTCTAATATTTAAAATAATGAGCAATCCATTGTTAAAGTATAACACAAATATATTTTAATTAATGTACAATAAGGTAAAGATAATATCTATAATTTCAATTGTTAATGCTCTAGCTAAATTTAAAAATTTCAATGTAAATAAAATTATTTTAAATGATAGTAACATGAGGTAGAGATTTAAGAGGTGAAGAATTGTTGGATTATTGTTACATTAATTTTTATGTAAGTCTTTATATACCCAGACCAGTCCAGCATTGAACACAGAAAGAACCCATCAATTTGTTTCAGTTTATTACCTCATTTGATTCACTAGATGTCATAACTGAAAATCATGTTAACTTATAAAGTAAAAATATCAATAGTATAAGTAGCTAAATAAAGACATAAACAAAATTTTTGCTGTTTCTTTAGCTGAAGTCAGCAACTAAAGAAACTATCTAGAAGACAACGTTGCATATTGTAGTCAATGGAGAGCTGCTTTTTACACCTGAGTTTCCTGGTTATGAGTCTAGTATAACAAGAGGACCTTAATTATTATTATATTTAGGATACATTTAATATTTTACAGATAGTTTGTTAGAAGTAACTCTTAAAATATTCATTACATTATATCCAGTTTTCCCAATGTTCTGTTATACTACCTCTGCTCTTAAGTTTTTGAATTTCTACAAAAGGCAGGAATAAATTAAGGTGAAATTATATATGCCTTTTCCCTTATACTGTACATACTTCTGACCAACACTCAATATTTTAAAGTTCATACTAGGAGTGTAAATTTAGGGCAAGAAGTTGACAAGGTAACAGGCCCTCTCAAGTAGTGCATATGAAGCAAAGATATGACACACCTTATGAATTTCTTGGTCTGAGCATCCATCTGAAGAAAAATATATTTACTTTTTGTTACTTTTATATAAAACTCCACATACTTTTAGGTAAATCTAGACATTTATCTAAATGTACTTATTTCCATTTTAAAACTAACTTTAGAATCATAAATTTTCAAACACACCCAAGTTTTAAATTTCAAATATATCAATCCTGAATGGGTAATATTTTGATGTTCCAAGTTATAAGCCATAGTAAAATGTGGTAAGGACATAAGTAATGAGCATCTTCCAGTGAAATATAACAATTTATTACACTAAATCCAATTTGCCTCATGAAACAATTCCTTGGAAGATTGTGAACTTTTTGTTAATATTTGGAGAGATGGAATACAATGAGAACAGAGCAAACATCCATAAGTTGTCCTGAGTTTCCCTGAAAGAGAATCACGTGCTTTGCAAATATAAATACATTTTACCTCTTCTTTTCTGAAGTTTATGCCCCATTTTGCTTTCTTTTAATTATATTGGCTATTTTTTCCAATATCATCAGTATTAGTGGCCATATTAGGTATTTTTAAAATGTTGTTTCTTTCCATAATGGCAACCAAGACTAGTGATTTGCAATTCATCATGTAATGTGTTGCGGGATGTGCGTGTGTGTGTGTGTGTAATATCTGTTTCTGTGCTTTAAATTATCTGGTCACAGCGCAGCAGATGGAAAGTCAGAGTCTTAGCAAGGGGGTTGCTGAAAAGCAATAGAATAGCTTCCCTATGAATTACCTATTTGTCCATTGTGAGTTTTCACTTCTTCATCTTACCTCAGTTTCCTTCCATGAATTCAAAGCTTTCCTGCATTTGCCCAAATATAAATGTAGGGACTTTAAATAAGAATTTTTGGTAAAATTTGAATTGATTTTAAACTGACACCAGTGAGACTAACATATTCTTATAATCACATTCAAATGTTTTTATCTCATATGCCAACTTGTCACTATTTCTCTAAGTGATTTAAATGCAAATAAATACCTTGTTATTAATATTTATTTTGACATTGATGCTGACAATGGATTTTAGTGACAGCATTGATAGCAATCTAAAGTCAAAGGATGTCTTTGTAATGAAATGTGGATTTCAAATTTATTTTAAATAAAGGTGAAAAGGGATTTTTTTGTTTGGGTTCTTTAAGAGATTAAAAAAGGCAATGGATAAATAATAATAAAAATCCCAAACCACTGTTTTAGACAATGTGGGGAAATGGCCTTGCAAAATCAGGCCCCTGCCTGCCTCTCTAACCTCCATTTGCTGTTTTTCCTCTTTTCACTCTACCCTGAAGCATAGGTACTTGCTCAGGCTTCTCCAATGTGCCACATTCTCTCCTGTTTCATGGCGCTAAAGATGTTCTCTCTTCTTCACAGCCAAAGAGCTGACTTCTCCCCACTTCTTTCTCCTTTCTCCTCATCCTAGCTCTCGTTGTTTTATATTTATCACAGATATTTGTTTAAAATCATTTTATCAGAGTGGCTTTTTGCCATATCTCACCTATATACAAGATTAAGTCCCCCACAGTAGTCTCCTTTACATCATTTATCATATTGTAACTGTGCTCAATGTCTACTGACCACTGAATTCCGAGTTCCAGGAGAGTGTGCTTATTTTCTTCACCCCTGTGTCCTCAGAAACTCTCTAGTGCCTGACACTTACTAGTTCTCATTAAATATTTGTTGAATCAATGAATAACTATGTCATGTGTTCTCTTAACTGTATTCCTCTCTTTTGTTTGGTTCTTCTGCTTCAAATGACCTTATCCTGTATTTTTAAGTATACATTGGCATGGACCGTATAAGACTCAGCTTATGATGAAACATGCCACCCAACATGATGGAATTAGTATGTAGACCAGAAGGCTGAGTCTGTTTTATAAGCCATATGGCTTGAGTTTAGTGGCTGAATAGGTTTAGGAGAGATTGCGCAATGCAGTATATGAATCAAAACAATATCCTTCAAAGTAAAAATAAGTATAAATGTCCTTTGTGCTCTGCACTATATAATGAAATAGTTCTTTCTGATGGAGCTGGCGATGTAGACTGAATAGGTTTCTTGTGCACCCTTGGACTTGTGATTAACCACTCGGTGGCCAGCGGAGCAGGACTAGGTGAGACAGCGGACATGACCTTCCATATTTGTTACTGTGTTCTATTTGTTGCCCTTGTTTTTGTTCCTATTTTTGTGTTCCACTTTTTTTCTGCCTTTTGTGGTTTTAATTCAAGATTTCATATGATTCAATTTTTACTCAATTTGATATTCTTAGAAGCATATTTGTTATGCTTCTTCTTTAATGTTTTTATTGCTTGCCCTAGACTTTACATGATACATGTACAATCAATCCTAATGCACTTTTTAATAACACCTTCTGCACACTAAGCTCACATACCTCAATGTTCCCCTTCTCAAAGTTTTACCTTAAACAACCCTGCTAATCCTCTAGCTACCCCAATTCAGACTTGTCCTCAAAAAGGGCTCATAGAGACATTTTAGGATAAATTATTTTTGTTCATGTTGGAGATCTAAGTTTAGAGTTCTAGAGGTAATTCCAAGCCCATCACTTCCCAAATATCTTTCTGCAATTAAAAACATTGGGGAAAAAATGGTCCCAAGAGACTATTAAATTTTAGAAAATCCGCAAATCCTGTTTCCATCTCAGATATTTACAAGGTCCTTTAGCATATGAAAGGCTCCTAGAAACTCTGTAATAATAAAACCTAGTGTTTACCACTTACTTTACCACCAGAATTTAAATTAGCTATTTGATGACATTTGGGGACTCCACATTCTAGACATTGAATTAACCAGAGAACTGACCCTGGTGGTTCCAAGTGCCTTTAAATTGTTGGAATATAACTTTTTGTCCTTGAATTACCATGGACTATCTCTCCCAAGCTGTGCAGAGCCTGTCTTGCTTCAGAACGATGGGCAGATGTCTCTCTCTGCTCCAGAGGCTGCCCTGGGGCCATAAGAGAGGAGGGCTCTGCTCTGTCACCAGCTTATCTGGGTGGGAAGTCAGCCAGTCTTTCCTCTCTTTCCTGGAGGAGTACTATGGGAGGTGACCAACCTATGGACTACTGATAGGCAAGTTATCTCTTTTATGAAAAAATTGCCTTGTTTTAGCATAAATGAGTTAAAAGCTAAGGCAACGATTCCCAAAGGAAATAATCATACATGTGCAAAGCATGGTTATAACTTACTGTCTTTACCTGTCTCCTAATGATTTTTTTAAATATTTTTTTTATTAAGTTCAGGGAGGAAGCGAGAGGGAGACAGAGATAGAAACATCAATGATGAGAGAGAATCATGGATCAACTGCCTCCTGCATGCCCCCAACTGAGGATCGAGCTGACAACCTGGGCATGTGCCCTTGACCAGAATCAGATCCGGGACCCTTCAGTCTGCAGGCCAACGCTCTATCCACTGAGTCAAACCAGCTAGGGCTCCTACTGATTTAATAATGCTTATTATAAGGCTCTAATTTAAGAAATCAAAACAGTGCTTTACAGTGTTTTAGGAAATATGGGTTGGGGCAAAAGTAGGTTTATAGTTATTTGTTTAAAAATAATATAACAATAAATAACAGAAGAATAAATTATGTTGCACATACTCATAACAGTAAACCTACTTTTGCCACACCCTATACATTAATTATATCTACCATAATTGCACAACTGGGGACAATTACTACTAACAAATTTATGCAGTTCCTTACTAAATGCATGTGCTGTTGGACATTTGCCTCACACTGTGTAATTTCACATTCTGCAAATTTCATTTAGTATATCATTATTACTTCACCAGATCATTCAGTGGCTTTAGAAATTGTTGATTTCAATGAGTACATAATATTCCTCTCTAACATACTTTCCTTAAATATTTCTGGTTTTAGGCATTTAAGTGATTTCCATTATTATTAAAAACCTGATTTGAACACACAAAAATAATGACTTGTTTATTTTTAGAATGCATCTCAATAAAAAAAAATTTGTGTCAAAGGTTATGAATAGCTCTTTGTATAAACTTCACAAAATGTTTAAAAAACATTCACGTGTGTGTGCGCACACACACACGCACATACACACACTACTGGCCATCAGTCAATCAGTCAGCAAATTCTGAGACGCTAATGCATATCTGCATGGTGGTCCCTGTTCCCCATCTGGGGTGGACTGGGACACTCATACAACCTTCAATGTGCTGAAAAGCATCACAGTGGTAGCCACACCACCTGCCCTGCACCCCTGGCACTGGGGGTCGATTCACTACAGCCTCTGACTCAGCCACCATCACTTTTGTTGTCTAAACCTCTGTCCTGGACTAGAAAACCCAAAAATACTGCCCTGCTGTCAAACTTCTCTTGATGGAGACCCAGAGCAGCCCTGAGGATGGACCTCCCCACCCATGACTCAGGACTGGGGCCAGACAGCTTGACTCTTGATTCGGCTACACTGAGAAAGCTGCATTGAACAAAACAAATCAAGATCTCTGCCCCAACAGAACCTAGAGCCCACTTGGGCAAGGTATATTAAATAAAGGTACATTTTAAATAAATAATAAAATGAAGTGTAATGAAGCTATGATTGGGAAGTTAATGAATTTTTGAGAAAATGGAAATTTAGTGCACTATTTATGGACATGCAGACTGGTGCAGCCATTTTGGAAACCAGTATAGAGTTTCTTTAAAAAATTAAAAATGTAACTGCCTTATACCCCAGCAATTTACTTCTGGAAATATATCCAGAGAAACCAGAAACACAATTAGAAAGAATATATGCACCCCTCTATGTTCTTTGCAGCCCTATTTGTAATAACCAAGATTTGGAAGTGGCCATGAGCAGATAAGTGGATAAAAGAGCTGTGGTACATTTACACAATGGAATACTACTAGTACTTGGCAATTAAAAAAGAGGGAAATGTTACCTTTTCGACAGCATGGATGGACCTGGAGAGTATTATGCTAAGTGAAATAAGCCAGTCAGAGAAACACAAATGCCATATGATTTCACTTATATGTGGGATTTAAGAGTTTATCTAAAATAAACTAACAATCAAAATAGAAAGACTCATAGATATAGAGAACAGAATGTCAGCTGTCAGAGGGGATGGGGCTTTGGGGGCTACATAATAAAGGTGAGGGGATTAAGCAAAAACAAAAATGTATAGACACAGCTTGCAGCATGGTGATTACCAGAGAAAAAGGGGCAAGGAGACATAGAAGAAGGTAAACAGGGGGTTAATGGTAATGGAAAGAGACTTGACATAGGGTGGTGAACATACAATACAATATACAGATGACGTATTATAGAATTTTACTCCTGAAACATATATAATTTTATTAACCAATATTAATCCAATTAATTGTATAAAAATAAATGAATAAATAAGAATTTTGCTCAGGACCAGTTAGTATCAAGAACAATTTTAAACCCTTGCAGGTTTTCTCCAGATTTTACTGCAGTATGTTGCTGTTGGCCATTGTTTTTCCCCATTTGTTTAACTGTGTACCATTTACTTTTTAAAATTCTAAAATATCAAGATGATGTGGTAAGAGGATGTCCTTCATTCATTAACCCGAGCAAACTTAAATTCAAAAACCTCCCTTCTTTGATTTTAAAACATTGTTTTCATTACAATTAAAATTGCCTTATCTTCATTTATTCCTAGTCTCTCTTTAGGAGGCTGCTTGACCTTATGGAGAAATACTTTATTTTTTAAAAAATATTTTATTTCCCATAATTTTATTTATGTTTTTTTTTCTCATTTCAGGAGAATTGTTTGAAAATCTTCTAATACCTTCTACTCTTTTTTTAAATTTTGGCTATCATTATTTTAATTTTCAGAGAGACTTTTTAATTTACCATATCCTATTTTCATGTCAGAGCTGTGCCATTCATTCTTATCAAACTAAGCATATTAATAATAGTTATTTTAAAGTTTTCTTTTGGCTCTCTTGAGTCATCTTCTTGCTCCAATTTATTTATTTTTTCTTATTTATTTTGGGCTTTGGCCTTAGATTTTTCTGAAATATCTTGTGACATTTACCTTTAAGTTCTCCTTTCAATGAGGCACTGAGGGTCCTGTGGGAGTTCCAGGGGCCATGCCAGGACTTTTCAATCAATAAACAGTATCATAAAGTGATCTAGCGGAGCATCCTCTTGTCTCAGGGGACCTCAAATGTCAGGAGAACTCACAAGTGAGAGTGTTCTTCTAAACCAGTCTTTTCAGAAAATAACCTTTTGTTTTCTTGCTTTGGTGACCAGAAGAGCATATTCGTGAAGAACTGCTTTCCTGGAGCAGGGATGAGGGACGTCCTGGGAGTCTCATAACACCTGTGCACATCTCAGCTAACCCCTGTATGCTCAGCAAGCCTCGCCCCCGCCTCCTAAGCATCTTGAGGTCAGTTCCTCCAGAGAACAGACATCTTCTGCCTGCTGGGGTGGGTGAAAGAGAGGCACCTGCTGCCAGCTTGGTGAGAGCTAGGGCTCATCTTCTCTGTAGACAGTCAACCCTCATTAAGGTATAGAATTAAGACTTAGCTGACTTCACATGTTGCTGTTATAACTAGATTTCTAGTGGGTCCAGGACTCTTTGGAGTAAATCTGGGCTTTATTCTTCTTCTCTGCAGGAACCTAGGTGTTAACTATCTCTGCTCTGCTAGTCAGGAAAAAAGTTATTAAAATATAAAGCCACTATAAAATTATTTATTTTTTAAATCTTTTGAGAAAGACATAAAAATGTGTTTTTATAAATAATTTATATTCTGAATCATGAAAACCTTGACCCCCTGAGTTCATAGGAATTTTTACTTACTGTTGTGTGTGCTAGTTGCTAAGGCAACCCCACATATTGTATCAATTACCCTTTGACCAGATAAGTATTTTTTTAGAATTAAATTTAATTTTATACTCTGATAAAAATTGGCATTTAAATGCTTTTATGGTTGAGTAAGAAGAACAAATTTCAAAAATGAAGATTGATATAGGACAGATACCAATGATACAAAATGGTAGCTTTCTTGACTCTGCATAGTGTCTCTTCATAACTGGGTGCATTGCATGTTGGTCAAACGTTCCAAGTCCATTTTTCGTTGCTTGAATCCAGGCACAAAAAAAATATCAAAATTCAGAGTTTGCCCTGACTGGCACTTGAATGAGTTTTTTAGACACTGTCAACATATCTATTAGCACATTGAGACCTCTCATAAGTGGGGTAGAGAATTTCTCTTTATAATATCACCAAAAGCATCATTAAGTTTATATTGTAACTAGGGGCCCGGTGCACAAAAATTTGTGCACTGGGGTGGTGGGGGAGGGGGGTCCCTCAGCCCAGCCTGTGCCCTCTCACAGCTTGGGACCCCTCTGGGGATGGCCACCTGCTGGTGTGCCTGGCCAGCCTGGGTGAGGGGCCAATGTCTGTTTGCAGGCTGGTCAAGCACCCCAGTGGAGATCCTCACCCCAGTGGGGGGGGCAAGCCTGGATGAGGGGCCAAGGGCAGTTTTCAGGCTGGCCACAGCTCCCACTGACCCTCTGGGCCATTGCCTGGGAAGCAATGGAGTGGCGCTGGCCACCCCATAGGCTTCCCAGGAGGGGGCATGGGGTCCCCCGGCTGGTCCCGTCCCCCCACCCCCCAGGCTTCTCCTCCTGGGAGGCTGTTCCAGTGTTGCTGGCCACCGGATCGGCCTCCCAGCAGGGGGCTTCGGGGTCCCACTTCCCCCGAAGGCTTTTCCGCCTGGGAGGCCATTCCGGTGGCACTGGCCACCCAATCGGCCTCCCAGCAGGGGGCAACGGGGTCCCCGCCGGCTGGTCCACGCTTCCCAGAAGGCTTCTCCGCCCAGGAAGGCATCTGGCAGCCCAGGGCACCAGATGCCTTCCCAGGACCCAGGCTCCCAAGATGGCGGAGCCCAGGGCTGCGGCCTCCGCCATCTTGGCTGGGCTAATTTGCATACAGTCACTCTGATTGGCTGGTGGGCGTGGCTTAGGCCGTCCCAAAAAAATGGTTAATTTTAATATTACGCTTTTATTAGTTTAGATGCTTTGCTGGCTTAAACATGATAAAAATAGCATTTATCTGATATTACGTTTAATGAGCTTCATATTCCTTATAGAGAACATTGGTTTTGGAGTCATAAAATTACTAAGAAGCTAAATTCTACTGGCACCGAGAAGCTCTATGAACTGGATAAATAACCATTTGGGAGCTTCAGTTTTCTTCAGTGTGGTAAAGGAGGATGATAAAACTGGGCATTGAATCCACTGAATTTCTTACTCCATGACCAGCACACTCCCCTACATTTTTTTTTTTGTCTTTCTGAAAGTACCCTCCACCTCCTTGCTCTGAATGTAGGCCATTCCCTAAGAATACTTGCTATCAAGTAGAAGCCTTTATTTTCACATATCCTTTAAAACTGAGACCTACATAGTGAAGTGAGTGGCTTCTTCCTTTCCAGACACACATTACCTCCTCCCCTTACCCTCATAGAAGTCCTTACTACATTGAGGTCTACCTCTGCCATTAGCATTTAACACTTTGCTTTCATTATCACTGGCTTTTACTGGCCTCTTTGTTAATTCTTTTCCTTTGAGATGTCTTCAGGAACTGGGTCACAATCTCATCACACCTGTCCTGAAAGGACTTTAATTTCAACATTTACAAGAACAGCTCTCCAATACCCTGACTGCTCAGCTCCTTGAGCCCCTGATTTTACTTCAAGCCTGTTTAGACTGATTTTAACCACGAGTACTCTTGTGGCTCATTCAAAAAACAGACTTGTATTTGGGGAAACAGGTATGAAAGCCGGTAATGGTGACTGCTTTCTGCCAAAATTTTATGTTAAAAGGTTATTCCAAAAATAAAAGTGATTTCAAATCAAAGTTATTTTGCTCAACTACAACTATTATATTTTTGAAATGTCTTACAGTTTGAAAGCAAGAACGGTGTGAACAAAAAAAAACACAAAACATTGACCTGTGAAATGAGTGTCTTTCTGTGATAAGAAAACAAGTTGTGAAATTTCAGTCATATTAATCTCTTGAATCTCTTATGGAATAAAACTGTATAGACTGTTCTGAATTTTAACAAAATATGTGTACATTCTCTTTTGAATATCTTGGAATAGACAGAATATAACTCCAAAATAAATACAGTAGTCTCTTGGTATGTGTAAATTAAATGCCTCTTGCATTAGCTTTCTCTATAGCCTACAAAGTCCATTATGTATACTAATTTTCAAAATGGCTAGTGAAAACTGCCATATAGAGATGTTGTAACAACTAAGTGCAATCATAAATGTAAAGAGAGTTGCCAAATTTTAATTTTGACCATGTCAGCCTAGTGTATAGAAGTGGTCTCTTGGGACTGAATGAGCTGAAGAGATACTGCTTCTCAAGAATCTGACAATTTGACATTCTACCTTCAAAATATATCCTGAATTCGACCCTTTTGCTCACTTCCACCATAGCTACTCAGTGTAGGTAGAGAACCTTTATCTCCTGCTTGGACTAGTGTAGAAGCTTCTGAACAGGTCCCTTCTCTGTACCACTAACAGTCTATTTTCCAGAGAGTAGCCCTAGTGAACCATTTGTAAATATAAATCTAATCACGTCCTCCCTGGCACACCATGCATCACACACACACACACACACACACACACACACACACACACACCCCTCAAAACCCTCTGGTGAAATTCTACAGCACTAAGGAAAAAAATCATACTCTTTATCATGACTGATGAGGCCTTCTACCTCATTAGGCATTTAGCCATCTCTCTTTTCTTAGTCCCTGCCATTCATCACACCCAACATTTTATTATAAACATCTTACCTATCATCTCTTTTACCCACTAGAATGTAAAATCAATTTGAACACATATTTATTGTCTGTTTAGGTCACTGCTGTAAACTTGTGACAATTTGACATTCCACTTTCAAAAAAATCCTGAATTCAATCCCTTCTGCTCACTTCCACCATAGCTACCCAATGTCCTATTGTTACTGCTTGCTTTTCAAGTAGTCCAATGGGAAAACTGCAGCTTCTTTTAGACTCTAATCCACTGTCCCTAACATACACTAGACCTCACATCCTCTTACTCCAGCTTCAATGACAAGATCCATCAACCTACAAACCTTTTATGCTTCCATTACACTCACCCAGAAAATTCACAAGCTCAGATCTAAACTCTTACCTCCTTCATGTCTGCACGCACTCAGTGACGTTTTCCAGGAATCTTGAAAATCGCTATCATTGAAGTCCAGCCATAATCATCTTTTTTCCTGCACAACTGAAGCTTCTCATCTTCCTTCTTCTAGTTCTGATCCCCATGATCCATTCTCCTTACAATAACCAAAGTGATCTTACCAAAATGCAGGTAGAATCATATTGTTCCTTCTCTAAAAAACGAACTTTAATGGTGTTCCATTGTGCTTGCAATCTTGTCCAGTTTGGCTCATCATCCCCATCTTACTTTAACCTCATTGGTGCTCACTGTCCTTGGGCCACATCTGGACTTCCTTCTGTTTCTCAAAAACTATGTTCATTCTAGTCTTAGGACATTTGCCCTTGCTATCCTTCTGCCAGGAATACTCAATTTCAAATTCAACATGGTTGATTTGTCCCTGTCATTCAGATCTCAACTCAAATATCAAGACTTTGGATGTATTCCCTGATCACCTAAAAATTTTTCCAGTATGGATTATTCTTGGGATTTTTGAATCCAATATCAGGGTCAACCTGTGCTTTTTGAAACAGGCATAATTTAAAGTTTAATTCCTGGCTTATAGTATAAATTTTTACCCCAATATAGCAGAAGCAGAAAGGTACTCAAATAGTTGAAACCTCTAGTTCTAAAATAATTCAGGTTATAATTGCCATTTGCTTTACCACTGAAACACAATTGAATCTTAACAACAGGATTGTAACCAAAGGATACTCACAAGTTCACATAATCAGCGTGGCTGAGCTTCCAGATGATCACATTTAAGAGATATTGGTGGAAAGGGACACCAGGTTTTACTGAATTTCCATCAACATTAAGTGAAAATTAGACGTCTTTTTTTTTTTTATCATTCTTTCGACTGCATTAAAAGTCATTATCAATCAACTGAGGAACCATGATAGCTGGATAAATTAGTTTCAGCTTAATGTAATTTTATGTACAAACAAACTAATTCATGAAAACTGGAGTGTCATAAATTCTGCACAGCATAGTATACTAGTTTAATTCTCATTAAATGATGAGAAACTCAAATCAATATGAAAATATGAGAAAATAAGAACTACAATAATAACAATTATAAAGTAACAGTGAACTCAGTTATCCCATCCTTGTTTAACAAACAAGACTGTTTGAAAGGAGAATGGTGAGCAAAATAACTATATGTAAAAATGTTCTTAAACACAAACACTTGCTACACTTGTAACTTCAAGTGCACAATTCTATAAACATCATCTGTATATCGCATTGTGTATTCACCACCCAAAGCTAGGTCTCCATCCATTACCATATATTGGACCCCCTTTACCCTTTCCTACATTATCATCCTTCTTTCCCTCTGGTAACCACTATACTATTGTCAGAAGCTGTGCAATGCTTCAATTCCTGGGAATGAGCCCTTTTCCCTGCCTGGCTCTGTTTTTTTTCCAGGTATTCACATAGCTTACACTTGACACAACACCTGATAAAGAGCCCCTATCTTCACTCAGACAAATACCTTATGAAGTGTGTAGGTATTTGCCATTTATTTTGGAAACCAACCCACCAAATGAAATGTTTTAGAAGAGTATTGTATTAAGTGGAGATAAAATTTCTTGACCCTATAAAGAACAGTTAATAGCTGTAGTGGACATGTATTCATTTCAAGCAATATTTATTTCCTCCTCTTCCCTTCCCAGCAAATCCCAGACTATTGTTTTGGGAACCCATCCTCCTCCATATGAATTTCTACTAAGTGGTTTGAAGGCATATTTACACTACCCCTTTCTCCAGTTGGAGATATATTCTCCTTGTCATGGTGATAGGAACATATCCAGGCACAATGCGTTAAGCTAGGCTAGCAGAAAGAAATACAAAACCTTTTCTTCTATGTTTGGAGGAAAATAAGATTCTTCTTCACATGTACAGATTATTACATGTAAAGTAAGGACATTTTATTATCAAGAAGAAGCCATCTGAGGGTAAAGCCATCATGTGGAGAAAATAAACTATATAGAACTAGAACTAAAGCCCTTATTAAATTATACACGACACCTGTCCTAGAAGTGAAGTAGGCCAATATATTTCCACATTATTTCAGCTAGTTTGTATTCTGTTTTCTCTTATTTGTAACTAAAAGTTTCTCACCTGAGACAATGAGGCATATAAGAATGCAAAAATATTTAAGTACATGAGATCTGTTTGTTTTTTTAGTGTCTCTGCATCATGATTATAAAGAAAGTATTCCAGTTTCGAATAGTGTTTTCAATGGAATACATTACATTTTAAATGAAAAGAGTATTTTGTTAATGCAAAGCAAAACTACTATAAAATTAAGTTTAAGAAAGAATCAAGGGGAAAGAAAACTTTCCATTTCTTAGCTCACTGCAGGGGAAGTAATTTCCATTTTCTCAATTTTTCCTCATTACATTTGATTTGTTAGCAATGGAGGAAGCTTCCATTTTTCAAATGCTCTGAAAGCTTTGTGCCACTACATGGCCTATATGTAAGTCAGTATTTCCATACTGATAATAAAGTGCTTGAAACCCACAAGAACACCTACATAATATTCAAATTGCCCTGCCATTGAGAAAGCTTATTTGTGCTGGGTGCTAAGTTAAGATATCAAATTTGTCAAATGGTATAATCATCTTCTCGCCTGAAGACAAGAGCCCGGGGAACTTCACAAATGCCAGCCAGCAAAACCCCCACGAAGGCTAATATGGCCAAAAGGCAGGTTCCAGGAAAGATTTGTGAGCAATCACTTATTGCTAAATTTAGCTGAAAAATTTAAGTATTTGGCTCATTAGCATAAAGAGACAATAGGATTTACAGCCTAATTTGAACACTCCCATACTCTGAAAAAAGTAGACAGTCTTGGATTGAAATGTGTGAGTCAGGAAGTTAAATCTTTCAAATTCGAGCAAGTAGTTCATCTCTTTGGGCCTCTAATTTTTCCTCTGTAAAACTGGGTTAATAGTACCTACCCCATAGAGTAGATAGGGGAATAATATGAAATCTTGTAATATGTCTCTAAAAGAAAGTGACTGAACAAAATATGTAGCAGCCACCTGTCAAATGTTCAGCCTTAGTGTCAAGATTGTTCTGGTTTCCAAATCTAACTCAAGTTGAAGCAGAAAAAAGGAAAGATATTGACTGGCATAGTCTGAAAAGCTCGAGACAGAGAGATGGCTTCCTAATGGCTTAACTGGGGCATTAAACTATACTGCACACCTGCAAACTCTGACTTGGTATGGAAGCCCTTATAGACTTTCTTCTTAGCCCCGTCACCCTATTGTGGAAAGACAACTCAGTACTTCCAACCCCATTTCAACACTAACCAGGCCAGAAGGTAAGTGAAGACCGTTTTCTCAGAGCCCCAGCAAATAGCTCCTTGTGGGATTATGTGCTTCCCATGGGAACAGAGAAGTATCTGAGGCCATGAAAGAAGAGAAACTGTGATTGACACAGGTCTCTGAAACTGGGAGTGGGAGTCAGTGTTGCTCAAATCAGATGGATGAGCCTGGGAGAGAGCTGATGCCCCAGTGGGGTGGGGAGGATGGAACTACCAAAAGAAGGAAAGGTAAATGAATACTAGGTGGCAAAAACAGCTGGTGACCACTGGAACCTTCTTCAAATTTTTTGTATCATCGAGCAAATTTGCTGATAGCCTTTCATGTTGGAGCTTAAAAAGATATGACCTAGTAGGGCACCGGATTCCTGGAGATACCTGCAACCCATATTCACTCTGAGGGGTATCTTGTAGCTAGATTTCATCTCACCTTCCTTTCTCCTCAATTCTCTATATCCCTATGGTCTTATGTTTTGATATCTTTTCCATATATTTTCAGTGTTATTCGCCATTCTTAAGCTGTTTTTGTTTTCATTTATTGAAGCAAGCACTTTCTCTCCTGAGCACTCATCACTTTTTTTTTTTTCCTCACCCAAGGATATTTACCATTGACTTTTAGAGAAAGTGGAAGGGAAGGGAAGAGACAGAGAGAGAATGTGATGTGAGAGAGACATACCGATTGGTTGCCTCCCACACACACCCCAACCTGGGGCCAGGGATCCAGCCTGTAACAGAGGTATGTGCCCCTGACCGGAATAGAACCCAAGACCCTCCAGTCCACTGGCCTAAGCTCTACCCACTGAGTCAAACCAGCTAAGGCACACTCATCTCTCTTCAATCTCCTCTGTGAGTAAATGTAATTGAGGAGAATTAACCGTTTAATCCTGAATTACATTTAGAAACTGGTAAATGAAGAAAAAGAAAACAATATATACCAAGAACCTTTGAAATACAGGTAAAGCAGAGACATAACTTCCTGCACATTGATCTTCCAATGTGCATATTTTTCCAGCCTTGGTTCCACTGGCCCCATGTCATGTGTGTCACGTCCTGCAACACTGAACTGCTTGGAATCCCCACATTCAAGTCCTCACACTTGGTTTGTGCCTCCAATCACGTTTCATTGGCCTAGGGCTTGATTACCACCTTTCTTTGCCAGCCAAATGTGTGTTTCTTCCACATTCAGCTCAGCCTCCAAAACCTCCAACTAGTTTATCTTGAACTCATCTCTTTGCTTCCCCTATCCCATTATACATACCTCTCAGCAATTACCGTATTTTGTTGACATTTTTGGTGTGTGAGTCAGTCCTACCACTAGTCCCAACAATCCTGGAGAATAGGAATTGTCATATTTATCTCTCAGCACAGTGACTGACGAGAGTAAGCCATCAATAATGCTGATGGTTGAAATATTTAATGATTCATTTGCTGTTGCCATTTTACCCTTAAATGCAAACTATACCTGTAACCAATCAATGTGTGATAAGCAGGTGCTGCTGATTTTTTTTCCTTAAAAAACACATTCATGAGTGATTTACAGAGAGATTTAATAATGAACATGGATATTTTAATATTTTTCCTTACCCTTTCAGATATATTATGAATAAGGGAAAACAGTGAGATAGAGGGAGAAGCAGCCAGAGAAGGAGGAAATAAGAAAAAAGGGGATAATATGAAACATGCAACAACAACAAAATCTGAAATAGCCTTATTTGAAAATTTGATTTTCAGAATGGTTGTACATATTTTAATGCTGTTTACTTGAAAGTAAAACAAATAAAATTACCTCAACAATGACAAATGAGGGCCATAAATTACCCACATTTTAAGCCGTCAGGACCTCATCCTAAGAGTCTGTAAACAATTTGTATGCCGTATGGCAAGCACGCTCCATTGGGTGCAATTATATGATTGTTTATGGAGTAATTGCCCTCCTTGTCAAATGGTTGATTGAATATTTGCCTGCTCCCTGTAATATTTTCACTGAATAATTGTCTGCTGTGGGTAATACCTTCACTCAGTAATTGCTTGTTCTGAATAATATTTTCACTGAATCATTTCCCATTCAGCCTATTTTATCGTTGTGAGTCATGTTACTATAAGTTCACTAAGAATTGCTTGCTGAATTACATATTTCCTTTGTATTATTTGGGAACAAGATCTGAGTCCTTGCCCTGCACCTTCTGTGTTGATGAAAGATTATACAACAACTTTCTGTTTCTAAATTGTTTTCCAGCCGTGCGGAACTTTGACATTGAACTCAGTGCTCAGTCATATAAAGTAAAAGTTCTGCTTTTGTAGGAGCAAGTGACTTATTTTAAGGAAAATGAAGAAAGCTAATCTCAGTGAAACAGGTACGGATTGATATGAAACATCATGGACAAGCTATTCCCAAGGTTTTGGAATCTAAAATTTTAATGAGACTGTAAGACTGCCCAATTTGACAAAACATATGCTGCCAACAGGTCTAATAACTCTATATTTAATGCCATTGAACTAGCAATGGACTTACCCTTCTTCTTCTCCAGTGTCCTGTAGCCTGCATAACAAGACAGAAGTAAGCACTGGGTACAGAGCTCCAGCAGAAGCCCTCTAGGGGTGGCTTGAGGAGCAAGAAGGGGAACTCCTAAAT